>WAAB01000388.1:0-23320 GCA_013389865.1 Piaya cayana
CACCCGGTTCTCTTGCATGTCCATCTTCCTGCAAGATTAATGTTTTTTTCCTTTGGCTTCAGAGAGGTAAAATATACTCTGCAGGAGAATTCAGAACAGGAAACACTACTTTGAATTGAAAACTCAGACAGGAGAATACATGACATTTATAGCACAACAGTTTATTTCTAGGGGATTAGCTGATGAGATTTTAGGAATAAATAAAATGTACATTAGGTTTAGAAAAGGCTTTTCCCTAGATTACCACAAGAACATTATGCCATTGATTTCTGACACTGGATTTGTAAATTTAAAATGTAGTGCTGATCAGTAAGCATGGCTTTCATGGAAGTTAAAAATTACCTCATGCAGCAATTGTTTCAGCCATAACTCTGACACCGGCAGAAGAGTGGGAAGTGTTATTTCTGTTCTAACTGTATGATGACTGGGCTGAACTTCTTACTTTCAATGTAATTCCATAGAATAAATGAAATTACGCTAGAAGAAAATCTCTTTGAGATAGTTCTATAGTCATTATCAGAAAGTAGGACTGACGTGTAAGATTGTTGTGAGAATGCTGGCACTACTGTTTGTGAGAAAAATCACTGAAACCAGTATAGGATTAAAACTGTACTAACTTTTTGCAAACAAGTCTGCTTAACATATTTTAAGCTATCCTGCTTGACAGAAACTGCCCCTGTTTGGTCTTTGTTCAATTTTTTTTTCCATTTTATTGAAAAGAACAGTCATTTTCATATTTGTACAGAAGTAACAGTAACAAATACTTCCAGTAATACTACTAGCTAGGGAGCAGGAGTGATGTGCTAATGGTGAAAACTCTCTAAGCTACTTCCGCTTGGAATGGCTAGTGGAAAGAGAAGGTTGAAAATAGTTCTCTTCCTGCATAGAAACGCTAACACTCGTTGCTGGCCTGTTTGTCAGGCTTACCTGTGTGGGAAGAATATCTAGGAAAGTGTGCTATATAAAATCATTGAACTCTAGTCACTCATTCAATGAAACAAAAGCCTGATATATCCTGCTATTGCAGGGTGTTCACTGTCATCCACATAAAGTTGACCCTCAGTAAAATGGAAAGTGATCTCCCTGTTCCTTCTCCTTTTCATTTGGCCATTGGGAAAACAGATATATAGACACACCTATATTTCTACACACATACATTTACATATTTTTATAAATGCATGTATGTTTTTATATTTATGTATAAACATATTTTATATATAAATAACTTTGCAAAAGAAAACAATCATCAGTAACTAAAATTCACTTCTCTGGATCAACTGTGCTGAGTAACCACTAGGAAGAAGAGAACCCCAAAGCACAGGAGAATCAGCAGACTCTGAAAGCAGCTCAGGCAAATCAGGCCATGTGCTCTCTCAGGACCAGCTCCTACAATACAGAGAAATTGCTTAAGTGCCTGGATCTGTCTCAGAACACCACCAATGCTCTGAATCATTCTGACTTACTACTATATTGTTAGGAAATATTTATATTACAGTAGCACACAGGAACACAACTTGAGATAAGGCACTACTGTGCGAGGCTCTAAAGCAAACGTAGTAACAGCATACTGGTTGCCTGGAAAATCTCGCATCGATTTAGAGAACCCTCACCAAAGTCACTGCTGTAACAGAAATTATTCATCCTTCGATCACCAAACACCCCGTTAAGCTCCGAGATGTGCAGTAAAACGCAGCAATTGCGTTTTGCCCTGAAGCTTTTGGAAGTTAACAATTCTAGTAGAGAAAATCTACCTCATTCACTTCTCAGAGTCGCTCACTGTCCACATAGCCACCAGATCAGTCCAGTTTTCATCTACAGATGTTGCTTCAAAGGGACAGCAAGTATTTCTTGCTGTATGATGGAATGCAGTTCTGCATCACTAACTCATAAAAGGACAATAACGAATAGTGATGTATGTGACAAGAACTGCAACAGCAATGGATAATACTTGGTCAATGGAAGCTGATAATCATGTGTGGGGTAACAGAAACATTGCTCAGCAGCTTAGTCTTTCAGGGGCACAATGGTTTCCACATACACAATGCTGGGTGCCATTTCTGGCACTCTCAGCTGCCCCAAAAGAACTAGGTAGGGACAGGCATGGGCAGGGGGCTGCTTCCATCTCCCTCTCATCTTTCTGCAAACATGTTAAAACAACTCTCTCATCCAAGACTCTGTAATGGTATAAGCTCACTTAAAGGGAAAGGGAAATCAGGCTTTTAATGTCCCTGCAGTTCAGTTCCTCCTCTTTTAAAGTATTGTGAAGGTATATTTATTTAGTCTTTTTCTAAAGTTCAGATGCCTTAGTGACAGAGTCCTTTTACACAAATATTTGGAACCTGTTCTTATGTGAGCTTTTAAAAGTTATCTCCTCTGGAGTACTCCAGGGGTCTAGACAGATTTATTCCCTTCACATATGCTTTCTTTCTCTATTCCTCCCCCCGCCCATGTTCTGTAAAACATATTAACTTCTTTGTCCTGAAAGCTATTTACTTTTAACTTATTCAAGAGATGGTCACGAAACTCCACAGGTACACGAATTAAACATTATCTAGTCTTGGGATCTGCAAATGTCGCTATGCTACTTTGACTCTCTAAGATGCCACAAAACAGTTTTTTCCTCTTTTTCAGTGACTCATTAGGTATTTTTCTGTATGAAATATCTCCATCCACTGACTTACATATTTTATCATTGGTTACAAATAACCTGAATGGGTGCAAGCGAATCAAATAAATAAGTACAGCTGATTTCTGGCTCTTGAATGAGATCAAAGGCAGCCATAGTCAAACTCTTTTGAGCAGGATTAAGTTTACACACCTGATTCTTAAATTTTTGTTCTAGTGTATATTTTAAAAAGGAGGAAGTGTTTTTAATTCCTACCTTTATGGGCCCCCAGAGTTTTAACTATTAGACCACTTATTTAGATTCAATCTTTTTACGATTTTCTATGTGTCCCTGTATTTTGTTCATAAATTTCCAGACATTTTTTCCCACTTTGGATAACTTCAGCTCCTTTTGGAATGGCAGACCTCAGTAACATGGAAGTGAAAAATAAGCTGCTGCAGAAGAGACTGAAAGATTGATGAAGCACAGGAACTAATAAATTACATGGAATGAACATAGCATGCACTTATTTCACATAATTCTTTAAAATTATTATGATGTAATGATTTTTTTTTATTCCATAAAGATGGCTTTTGGCAAGAAATTGCCCAGTAAACACATTCTAGCATTAAGCCTATTCCCAATTTTTTTTCTTCCTGACAGTAACTGGCAAAATAAAGGCACTACAACTGGGAGTAGGTCTGCTGGAGGACATCACCACTGCCAGATTTGCATACTCCTTTGGATATGGATTCATCATCATTCAGGTTATCCACATGCTGTCTAAGAAACCAGCCTCTGTAGAGTCCTGTTATTTAAGTTGTTTGACTTGCTGACTATTTCAGAGCATCTACCTAAGCATTTGGCATCTTTTAAGCACCGAACATCTGATTCTGACAAATTGAGTAACCAAAATTAATTAAACTGTCCTATAGAACTAGGGAAAGATAAAATATGGGTGTCAAAAATTATTGTTTTCAGTCACGGAGTGATCTGTACAAATAAGTTAAACTAAGACAACTTAGTGCCATTAACAGGTACAGATCAGTGCTAAAAATGGTACGCAAACAACCATAGAAATTAAGGCTGAATTTGTTATTTTCAGTTGCAATTTGTGTGACTGCAGTTACATAAACCGTCTCTCTGCTTTGAGGACAACTATCCAAATCCTTCTCTCAATCATGCGTGCAGGGGCTTAGCATTGTTTCTGGTTAAAGAAGCTTCATGCACTGTATCACAAATCTTACCCTTGCTGAAACAACACATTTAAAGGTAGGCATGAAAGACTTCAACTGCAGAGCTCCAAACAGGAGGTTTACATTGAATTAAGGGTGGAAATAGTTTGGGCCCTTCCAGGAGCACCATCTGTTTCTACGGCTGGTCATTGTTTGGATTATTTATAACCATAATTTTAGATTTATCTGGTTAACCTTTGGATAGCCTCCTAAAATAACTATTGAGTCTTTGAGTTTTCAAGGTGATATATTAAGATGCAAGGGTTTAATGTTATTATTTTATGAAAAGAACCTCAAATCTTTTAAAGTAATATATCAATACTTACAAAACTAGGAAATAGCTATGGTATCACACTGCAAAGGGAACTACAGCATCACATATTTGTTGTTCACACCATGACCTATGTTAATCAAAATTTTTCCATGAGAAAAACAGAAAAGCAAACAAGAGCTTTTTTTTCTTTTTTTGAGGATTCCCCTCCCCCACGGTACTTACTGCAATATCTATCTTCATGTTACAGATCAGCAGAGACAGAGAAGTAGATGGGATAGAGCTTCTCCAAAAATAATAGAAAAGAAAAAGGCAAAGAGTTTTGAGGATTCATAACTTGTACCAGACCTAAAATGGATGAAAGGAGATGGAAAAAAGTCTTTTCCATATTAGCTTTATGACCTCATCCAGCACTATTAGAGGTGCTGGGAGTCTTTCCATTTTCCTTGAGGGATCAGGTCCCTCAATTCAAGTATACTGTGCTAAAATGGAAATTGACAGAACCATGGTTGGTTTTGCAAACATTTATCAAGGATGGTTCAAATTTAAGTTGAAGATAAGCAAGTAGGAATTAGTATCTGTGGGAAAGGTTTTATTAGATTGAGATAGTTTGGGTTGGAGTATCATCACTTTTCATGCTTGCTAGGTTATACATACCAATATATAGATTTCAGAATTGAAGAGCATGAACTGTCATGAATTTATTTGTATTTAAAGGGCAAAACTCCTGTCAAATGAGAACATTTATAGAAATTATTCTTTAGAGAGAGTGAGCCCATCATCTCATGTAGCTTTGGCTCCTCTCTGTGTAACAGGTTAAAATAAACCCTGAGATATAATATCTTACTGTTTCACTTTGGAGTTTATAGGTTACATCCAATCTTGGTTCATTTTACAATACTCTGAATCCATACAGCACTCTACAACATGCACATTGATAAGGATGTTGGCAACCGTTAAACAAGAAGAAAACTTTTTAAAAATATACTGCAAAGGAAAGTTAGTATTTTTTTAGCAAAATAATTATAAACTAAGGAAAAAATTAGTTTTCCTAATAATGTACTGTATTCTCATTCCCACCAGAGAAAGTATTCTTAAATTATGAAAATCTGAAAAAGACTTTCTTCCTGGTGATCTCTCTGCTTTCCCTCATCAATAAAAAATAAATCCAAGAGAGATACTGCAGTACAGTGCTACAATAAACAATGTCCCCAGGTACTCTTGGAGGAACTATACACACCTGATAGAAGAAAAGGATTTTAGATGAGGATCTCAAAAAACCCAGTTCAGCTGTCCCAGGTTGTACTGCAGAAGGATCTGATTGTTTCATTGGCGTGTAAAAGAGCCAAAATGCTTCATACGTAGCCTTTTTGTTATGCAAATTCACATTTGTATAATCTTTTTAAATATTAGTGATGACAACAAACCACATTATCACATGAGCATGCCAAAGACAAACACAGCAGAGAAAGTGAACCAGACCGACTTATTCTATTACACTTGGGTGCTTTCCAAAATGCACTTAGTATTGTAGTAGTCACATAGCATAATGTAGTAATATAATCTTCCTTTTTATGCTTCCAACCCTCTAAAATTAATTTAAATTTTCTTATTCATCTGAAACAGCAGCAAAAACGAAAGTAAGAGACTGAGGGGAGTTTATCAATGTATATAAACACTTGATGGGAGAATGTAAACAAGAAGGATCCAGGCCCTTTTCGGTCATGCTCACTGACAGGACAACTGGCAATGGGCACAGATTAAAAAATGTGAAATATGAACACAAGGAAAACTTTTTTACTCTGAAGGTGGCCAAACACTGGCACAAGTTTCCCAGAGATGTGTGGAGCCTCCATCCTTGGAGATGTTCAAAACCCAGCTGTACATGGTCCTGGTCAACTTGCTCCAGGTGGCCATGCTTAAGCAAGGGGCACGGATTAGATAACCTCCAGAGGGTCTTCCAACCTCTGCCATCCTATGATTCTGTGAAGAGAAACTTTTCACTATACTTAGTACACCTAGTTAAACTGCAGTGTAAGACTGATAGCACAATGTGAAGAAGTTGATAATATTGTAGTTCTTTAAAATAAATAAGATTCCAGAATGGCTGAACTGCATTTTTTTTAAACCTTTACTAATCACAAACATATAAGGTGATGAAAAAAGAGGGACAGGTTATGTAATTTTTGTGCTTGTGGCTAATCAGCTTCAAATAATGCATTTAGCACACTGTGGAATAGTGTGAGATATATTTTTATTTAAAGTTTCTTTCTGATTTGATAAAGAAGCATAAAAATGTTTTGCAGACTTTCTTATGAAGCAGGCACATTTTCAAGCTTGCTACAAAGCTGGGAGTTATCTTCACATGGCTTAATCTTATACTACCGCCTAGTGGCTAATGTCTAAATGAGTAGCTGTTCACTACATTTTACAATATATGTGGATACAGATACATAGTAGTTATGTATCATAATATTATTTTCATTCATTTTAAGAAACCCTATTATGTATAGTATATGCCCACACAGTGACAATGTTGCCAACTATAGTGAAAATCAATCATCTTGAGCAGTATTAGTGACTGAGTGCAGTCTTAGTGTCAACAGGACCTCCATTCAATGTAGTTGCAGTTTGAGATAGCATTACTTTCAGAATGAGCTGTAGAGAAGGACTTCAGCCATTTGGTTTGAGATATCTATCAGTTGTCATGGTTAGAAAGAAAAAATCTCGGTGTAGATTGTGTTATAAATGTCCAGTGAGGAGTTTCTTGCATCTTCCTACAAAGCTCTTGTGGCCTAAATATTCATGGGTTTGGTCGTGAGAAGAGTTTATCTTGCTCAGTGCAACAGACCCAGATACAGTAAGCCCTCAGGCATCTATTTCCCATTCATTACTGTAGTTCTCGTATCTGGTTAACTTACAAAATCAAGTCCACGAGTGTATTGAGTTTGAATGAGAGCAAATTATTCAGGAATTCCAGGTTTTCCCATTTCCTCCAAACCCCATGCCATAGCTCCTAGCAGAAGCATATGACTTAGCAAAAAATACAGGCTCTTGCAGATGCATAGAGAAAAACACTAGTAGTAAAAATTACTTCTGCAGCTGACAGTGACAACGGCTACATGGAGGAAAGGATTCCTCCTCAGGAAGGTGCTTCCAGCTACCTACACTGCACGGCTTTTAATTCTTGGCATTTTGCAAGCCTGCCACAGAAGCTGCAACTACTACAATTGTCAGCACTATGCGACAGCAGGAATTTGGTAGCAAGGAGAAACAGGTGTGCACCGTTACTACTTCTAATTTTTTTTTAAATCAATATATGTATATGTAGAGCTGGATACAGATAGAGAAATTTAAAATCATGTATATAGGTCTCTTCTCTAAAGAGAGAAAGCTACGAAGTCTAGCTGGATGGAGAGATTTTAGTACACCGAGTTAGGTGTGAACAGGAAACAATGTCATTTTGTCCACCAGGTGGCACTTTCTCATGGGTCTGCTACCTTTTAAAAATCTCCTAAAGAAAAACAATACTTAGGTTATGGTTACATGAGATGTGAGGTATTCTTGAGCAAGGATCTGTTTCTGGAAATGTAATCTACTCAGATCGCTCCCTGAGAGGGATGCTATTTTGATCTCAATGAAGGGAATGGGATTTCTGTCATTGACTTACAAGTAAAGCAACTTGGCACACGTTAACTGGAAGTGTTGGGGAAAGGAAACCTACTTGCAGCGTGCAGGACAGGCTATTTTTCTTCTCTCTCATTTGTTAGAAGAACTGTATGGGTGATGATGAGTGATTTATATCTAATGCAACAGAGAAGGGAAATGGAAAAAGGGAAAGCCACTGAGTGGAACAAACATCCTAGTACAGGACTCATAAATTTTTATTTTGATGCAGTTTTAGTGCAATGCACAGATTTTCTGATGTTCCTTTTCTACCACGCCATCTAGAAGTTAGGCTGCATACATTAGTATACTGTAAAATCATTTGTATAGTGTAAATGAGAAAAAATAGTACCTCTGGTGGAGCAACACCGTTTTAGTTTGGATACTCTCCATTTAAGAGCCATCTGTGCAAAGTGTGAAGTTCAATGTTTTTAAATGCTTTATTCTGTTCTATGCAGTTTGCACAATTATGTATAAGCATGTTACAGTAAATGTAGGAAAGGAAAGCGTAGGTCATGGAAGCCAAAACTGTTTCCCCAGTGGAGCAGATCCACCTCATGTGGCAGCAGTTAGTGCACTCCAGTACCTCCAGCCAATACACTCCTGGAAAACAACTTCAGGCCTTGCCTCTAGTCCCTTTCAGTCCTTTCCTGTCTTTCCATAGCCACTCTCTGACAGTAATGGCTTTCCCAGAAGCAACAGAGTGAGATCACAGAGAAGATCTGCCAAGGCCTTTGGGCTAGGACAGGTCTCTGACACTGTCTCAGATGATGATTAGGGAATATTGTATTGATGACATGGAACTGGAAAAAAAGGTTTCATTTCCTGACTAGCCACATCTTGGCCTTATATTTCTGTTCATTTGCATCAAGAATGATTTAGAACCATTTGCGATTTGCAATCCATTTACTTTCCAGACTTCTCAGAGGCTGCTGAAAACACTTCTGTACACATTGCTTCTTGTTAAAATAATGCAAGTTTCTGTACCCTTAGTGCAAGACATGTACAGTTATTGAACATTTTTTGAATCCTGGCTAGTGCTGTTTGCTGGAAAAACAGTTTTTAATATCAATAGCTTGTAAAACGGCTGGAAAACGGCTTCCAGTGGATGAGTAATGATTGAAAACAGTACCTAAGTTATCTGGTTCTCTTTCTTAGAAACAATAAAAGGCTTCATCTTGTCAATGCACAAAACTGCATAAAAGTCACATTTTCTCTGACCAGTTCCTGTTAAGGAGAACTCGTTCCACAGTATTTGCTTGAATCATCTTTTCTACAAAGCGAAGTTTGTGCTAATATACACTATGTGGTAGGAATCTGCCAGATCTCATACCATCACTGGAAGCAGATGCTAAACTGAAAATTATAGGATCAATTAGTTTCCAGTTGTAGAAATAAGTAGCACAAGTAATAAGCAATTCCCAGAAACATAACAGCATCTTGTAGTCATCCTGTTGCTATATCTGACCTGAAAAAAATTTTAGTGTTCTCATGATGAGTTTTAGCTGAGCTGTTAAGAACAAATACTGAAATGAAAACAGACATGTGGGTCTTGCCTACAGAAGAGGGGCTGTTTTTCCTGAAATTTGCTCTATCTGCTGTGCCTGAGATCCTCAAGATGTAGTTGTATTCTAAATCTCCAGCCACATTGAAAGTGTTTGAGGGCCTCTGCCTGGATCTTCATTATATATCTCAGATGAACATCTGGTGTAAAACTGCAAAAATTGCTGAAAAGGAACAATTTCTAACCTTCCTTTTGCTGTCACCTCCACTTCTCTTCATACCTCCCACGCTGTTAGCTCCACCCTACTTCTACATCTCCCAGAATTATTGGAATGCTTTACAAAAGGAATTAAAGGGGAAACTTTCTTACCTTTACCAAATTCACTCCAGTAAGTACTACAGGACTGTTACTCTAGAATAGAAAGACTACACTTTATTATTGTTGCTATGGTGATCAAAACTAGGACAGTAAACTTTTTTCATTTTTCAGCCTGTGCTTCTGATATGCTAAAGAAATTGGTCCCTGGACAGATGTCTAATTGACTGCAGAACACCAAACAAATCTGAACCATGAAAAAGAAAAGAAATAAAATGTCTGAGAGTTTTATGATTTTATCTCCAAAGAGGAAAGAGAAAAAAAAGGGCAGGAATGGTAATGTGCCCCTACTGAGAAAGGAGAGGTGACAAAGTAACAATCGGACATGGATGTACAGAAACACTTCAAGTCAATGAGAAGCAGGCAGTCCTCAGCAGTTTGGGGCTCCTCATGCCACCTAGTGCCAGACCCTTGACTCACCATCCAGTGGAACAACACTACTAAGGAGTCATAGAGCAATTTCTTTGATATATTGTTCCAGGCACACATATTGCCTTCCAAACCTCACTTCAAAGGAAAGAGACCAGTGAAGACTTGGTTCCACCTCAGTCCTGGAGCTGCAAATGACAATGTCTGCATGTCAAAGCAAGAACTAAAAGCAAAGTTTAAGCTTACACACAAGTGTGTCAATATTGTGCATTTGTGAACTCGATATACCAGTAAGTCTCATAATGTTTATATTTTGGCTGTTTTGATCAGTCAAGGTTTTCTCATTGTGGTATGCACAATTTGATTGCTGTTTTAAGGGTTCAATGGTGTTTCATAAAATCACATGTATACCATAGCCATTACTAAACATTTGCAAAAATCAGTTAAAACAATAGTCAAAGTTCAGCACAGCTTTTTAGTATGTGATATTATAATTTCATACTGCGGTTTGCCTCTCCATAAGGTTCATCAAGTTAGAAAATCTCTCAACTGACATCAGGAAGAAAAAGCCAATCAGATCAGGAGGACAGGGAATTCTTATTGAAAAACTAAGAAGAATATAACTTTATAAGAAATTAAAGATGAGGGGAAGAAGCTGACAAGGCATTGAATTGAGCAAATAATTTGAATTTAGACAGGGTTTAGTTTAATTTCATAGCACTTGTCTTTCCAAAAGTAAAGAAGTTTTGTTAGATAATATATTTAGGAATGTTTCAGAAGAAGAATTTCTTAAAATTTCTGACATTTTCCCCTTATAAAAAGTACTTCCAAAATACAGGGTTTTATGTTCTACACAGTGAGGCTTTGCTGCTTTGGAATAACTCAAGTTCTCTTTATTCTTTTGCTTACTCATACTCTTACTTACAGAAGAAGGGGCAGAGCCATTGCCTGATGGAGGAAGTGGGACATCACGCAGAGACCATTATGATCCAAGTGAGCCAGTTTATTGAAGTCCATAACAGATTCTTATACCTTACGCAATTAATGCAGGCTATTGTTTAACAAGCTGATTTGACAATTCTCCATTAGCGACAAGCCATCAATTAGTTACATGAATCTTACACTTTCTCAAGAGAAACAGCTATGTGAGCATTCTAGCTCATAGCTCCATAAACTACAAAGTAACAACTCAAGGTCTACCAAAGAAAAGTTACCAGTGAGAAACAAGAGAAGCATTACAGCAGAACAATCGCTTAATGTTGTAAAGAGAAACTTTGAGCTTGTATAAGCCTTTGTATTCTCAGTGTGTACATGCGAAGCTGTGCGTACAAAGCTGCAAGGCTGTGCATGCAAAGCTGTAAGGCCTTATGCTAAGGTGCCTTTATTTTGTATAGCATAAGCTATTCAGTGCTTGGAGATGCTCACTAAATGGCTTCTGGCCTGTAACCACCCAACAATTGCCCTCTGTATCAGGAAATGTGATAGAATGTGAAGAGCTGTCTCTGAAGAATAGCCGCAAGAAGGTTGAAAGCTTATGGGTGAGAATAAGAGGAGGCAACAAAAAGGAACCTTGTGGTTGGTGTATAATACAGGCCACCTGATCAAGGAGAGCCTACTGATGAAGCCTTCTTCCTCCAGCTACAGGAGGCTTCACTCTTGCAAGCTCTCGTCCTACTGAGAGACTTCCACCACCCTGACATCTGCTGGAAAAGTAGCACAGCAAACTTTAGATAGTCCAGGAGACTCCTAGAGTACAGGTAATAGACACTCCTACCTCAGGGGGATGCAGTACTGGACCTGATGGTCACCAGTGCAAGTGAGCTCATCACCAACTTCAAGTTCAGAGGCAGCTTGGGCTGCAGTGATCATGAACTGAGGGAGTTCAAGGTCCCAAGGGATGTGGGACAGGTGAGGAGTATAGGCAGGACCCCAAATTTTAGGAAAGCAAACTTCCAGCTCGTCAAGGATTTAGTCAGTAGGAGTCTCTGGGAAATGGTCCTCAGGGACAAGGGAGCAGAACAGAGCTGGCAAATATTTAAGGATGCTTTCCATAAAGCACAAGAGCACTCAGTCGCCAGATGTAGGAAATCAGGCAGGGGAGGGAAGAGACCAGCGTGGCTAAGTCAAAACCTGCTGGTCAAACTGAAGAGCAAGAGGAAATTGCACAGGCAGTGCAATCAGGGACAGGTCATCTGGAAAGAGTATAGGGACACTGCCTGATTGCATAGGGATGGGATCAAGGAGGCCAAGGCATAGCTGGAGCTGAATTTAGCAAGGGGAGTGAAGACTAACAAGAAGGGCTCCTACAGGTATGTCAATCAGAAAAGGAAGGTTAAAGAGAATGTACCCCCACTGATGGATGAAAATGGTGACTTTGTATCAACAGACAGGGAGAAGGCTGAGGTACTCAACAACTTTTTTTCCTCAGCCTTCACTGACAATGGCTCTCCTCAACCCTCCTGGGTCAATGGACCACAGGGATAAATCCCCTCTCGCTATATGGGAAGATCAGGTTTGTGGCCACCTGTGGAACGTGAACACTTATAAGTCTATGTAACCTCAGGGTGTTCAAGGCCTGGTTGGATGGAGCCTTGGGCAGCCTGGTCTGGCAGGAAGTGTCCCTGCCTGCGACAGCGTGGTTGGAACTGGTTGATCTTTAAGGTCTTTAGTGATTTTTAAGGTACGTGATTCATATGACACTGATGAAACTGACTGGGGATTTCTGTAATCAGAGAATTCAGGCTGAGGTTCCATGCACAGCATTGCAGATAAAGTAGAACTTTCCAAATGGAATCATAGAATGTTCTGGGTTGGAAGTGACCTTGAAGATATCTAGTTTCAATCCCCCTGTCAAAGGCACTGTAATGTCATGTCAGGTGACATATAGCTTTCAGTGTTAGTTCTATGCTGTAAGAGTCGTGCACTAAACCTTTCCTTCAAACCTCATAATACTGTGCTGTTGCCTGCTACTGCTCTGATTGCTGTTGCTGCAGCTACACTGAGCATGAGCAGCGCTTTTCTTCCTGACAGCTGGCTTTCAGAACTGAACTTAGAAGGAAAGGCTACAGGATGCTAAATATGTCCAAGAAGGCCATCATACAGTTTAAATGAAATTTTGGATTGACAACAGGCATGGGTTCACCAGCTTGCCTCCTTCTTGACTGGGTTTCTTAATTTAATGAGCAGCTCTTCCGTAACATCACTGCCCTGAGTTTGTCTAGACTGAACGGATATTTTAGCATCTGTTAGATCAGAAAAGCTGTCTGACAGGCTGATCTCCACGTGATTAGACTGGAATAAGATCTTACTATGAATGTTCCAGGACAGCTGTGCAGAGTATCCCATTAAAAAAAAATAAAATAGCTTTATGCCAGTACTATTCTATTCTGGTATTTTTAAAGATCTACGTAGTTATAGTAATTAACAAGGGAGAAATGAGAACACATACAAGAACACGGAACGTAGCTGTTTCAAAAACTTTCAGGTAACTTCCTTTTCCATTGTTTTTCCTTTTGGAATTAGTAATTTTCTTTACCTTTTTTAATCAGTAAAGAAGACATGCAGCACTGGAGAAGACTTACAGTGGTGATAAATTTGCTCCATTGTGTTTGGATGTCTCTCCTCAATATGAAGTGTGAAAATAATCTGAAAATGTAAAAAAATCCTGGGATATTTTAAAAACTAAATACTTCAGTTATCTTTTTAATTAACTGTGCCAGCTGTCCATAATTAGACAATAAGTCATCTAGGCATGGTAAGTGTTTTTATTGTATCCAAGTACAACCTCCACTGAAGCCGAATCACAATCCCCAAGTGGCTTTAAAGACGTAATAGCTGTTTCTCTAATGCAAGTTCATAATTATGTTTAATATTAGCTCTCCAACACTAATGTGGAAAAGCTAAAAAAAACAGTAGGCATTTCAAATGAATTAGTCAGTATTCTCATTATCTTAATAGATAATATTTAGGCCAATTTGCTAAGGAAATGTGAAAAAAAAAGACAACAGTCAAGGAAAACTCAATTATTTGGGATTTGTTTGGAGGGTAGGGGTTTCCTTCATATTTTTGAGCTTCTCCTTTCCTACTTAGTATGTTTGTCTTTTGTTGCCCCAAGGAGAAATTGTAGTAGCAATAGTAGCTTCTTTGCCTTTCTTTAATTAAATTCTGAAAGGCACCAGATGCTTCCATTTGCAATCTGCCTTTCTCTTACTAAAGCACAGAGGAGTTAATCATATAGCAGGCTTTAGTTTACTCTGAACTCAGGCTGGGGCAGCATTAATTAAGTCTTGCCATTTATTTAAATTGTAGCCTGTCATCACAACAGGTCTCTGCTGCATTGCTTTGTATTGCTTTTTCAATCCAGTAGAGAATTCTGAGATTTTAGCACTCTCTGTTATTTAAATTATTAACAACTTGATATGTAATCGCTCCTTCTTGTCCAAGAAATA
The DNA here is from genome assembly GCA_013389865.1 of Piaya cayana. NCBI lineage: Eukaryota > Metazoa > Chordata > Aves > Cuculiformes > Coccyzidae > Piaya > Piaya cayana. The sequence continues at coordinate 14,474 of WAAB01000388.1, forward strand.
AGTGTTATAAGTTGGCCCTTAGGAAGTGCCTGATTCAGTCATATTGAAACATAGATATCTAGGGCTTAAAGAAACAGCAGAAAAACTTCAACGGATAATGGTTCATATCACTTTTAACCAGTTTCAAGGTTATTTAGGTGTCCAAAGGTACAAGTAGGTGTTCGCTAGGATTTTCACAAACACTTCAGGCCACGTTTAAAAATCCTAGTGCAGTATTATCTGCATCCTTAGACGTCTGAATGGTCTTTTACTACATTCTTGGCTCTTGTATACTCTTTCAAGGATAGTGCAGTGTCAAACAAGGCATATGTTACACAGCTATTCTGGCACATAACCCGTAAACAGCCTATGAATTCACAGTCTTCACCTTTCATAACAGAAATTTAACCAGATTATGCAACTGAGATGCAGATCACTTACCAGGTAGACCCTCAGGCTGACCAGATGAACTTTTTAACACTCTACCTTTTTTCTCACCACATCTGATTCCCCTGGGAAGGAAATGTTGGTGCCTGAGCCAGAAGAGACCCCTGGAGCACACCCACTGCACTCCACCTGAGGGGCTTTGGCACTCAGTAAACAAGACACCCCAGTCATGAAAACACATCCCACTCTGCCTTCTTGTCTCACAAGATGACTGTCGGATATTCACAGACATTTATTCATGGCTGAGCTGCAGACCCAGAACTTTATTTAAAGGAAAGACTTAGCAAATAATTTTCAATAATAAACACGTTTGAGGAAAACTTGCTCTGCTTGGGGACACTTAGCAAAGAAGAGAGGTACATTTCATCAGATAGATTATCCATTATGGCATTTTCAAATAATTTTACAAAAAAACTTCAGTACAAGATAAAGATCCCAATTTATTACTCCCTTCCCTGAAGCAGAAGAGCATGTGAGAGTGTCACATAACTAAGCTTTCTTAAAAAAAACAATAATTAAGTTTAAAGCATATATCTTAGGTTCTTCTAAGTCTTTAATAACTCACTTGGATGAACTTTATCAGATTTCTAGTTATGTTAAATTAATTACAGGAAATGAAACTGGGGCCACATAAACTGAAGTCATCACCAAGCATAGCATCAACTCTTCAGGCTTTGCTTGAGCCTTAAAAACATATACTCATACACACACACAGACACACACAGGCTGCTGTTGTCAGAAAATAAAATACTGTCTCTGCTGCAGGCAAAAAAAAAAATTGGAGGGAGGGGGCCAACCAAGCTAAAACAACACATAAATTGTGTGGGATTTCTATCAGTCTTTCTCCTAGTGTCTGTTCATCTGCCCACTCTGGGATTTCAGGAAACCTTCTCAATGAAGTACTTTGAGTAAGGTTGTTCCTCTTCATTTTATCCTGACTACCTCATGCTCATATAAATTCATTGCTATTGGGTTACCGCAATCCCTTTTACTTGCTCAAATGCTCAGGATTTAATCAGGAATTAAGGTAATCTTTCACAGTTTTAACAGAAAAGACCTCTTCCACTGGTACATATCTAGCATCCCCTATGTTCTTCCTATAATTATGTCTTATATACTCAGAATCACTTAAAAGCATAAGTAATTTGTCCACAGGAGATTTAACAGGCATGCATACACAACCCCCCACGTAGTACAAGTAGTACCCTACTATTCTGGACTGTCCTTACCTGCACTTGGACAAAGGACAGCACAAGGTGCAAAATTAAAGAAAGCCTGGGCTTTATTTTAGCCTAACAAATTTTACATTACAAGCTCATACTTGTTAAAGTGCCCATAGTCTAAATATCTTTGTCCTCAAACTGGAAAAATCCCACATTTTTTGAATGTAACAAAAAGAGATTCTTGGTGGAGGAGCAAAACATAATAAAACATTGGGGATGAGGTCATGGATCCATGAAGTGGAGTGTTCAGCACAGCTGCCTTATAAAGGACTTTCCCTCTCCCTTCTCTTTCGCATGCCTCAAGCCTTTTTCTTTTTGTTCATGTGACTCAAAGCACCATCCTCTTTTAGTGACAAAACAGCTGTTCATGGGACTAGGCTAGGGATGATCACGAGGCCCACAGTCTGAAGGAATGGCTGTGGGAGGGTGATGGGCCACCAGGGTGGATGAGGAAGGGAGAGGCAGAGGGACTTGTGAAACTGGTACAGCACACAAATGGGTTAGCGCTATAAGGATGAAGCATCATCTTAGTAGCTCATCAGAAATTTCAACTTACATATTAGTTAAGAAAACAATCTTATTGTTATTGGACAGAACAAAGAGAACTGCAAAAAGAAAAGTCTATATTACTATGGAGAACTGCTGGAAGCACAAGAGCTTTGCAAGTGAGAGCAAGCAAGAAGTTGGACCCATGCGTCCAGTGTCTTGAAGTAATAAAGAAATAAATAAATACACTGCAGTGAACTTGGACCGTGTATACATTTTCAAAGGTTGTTTTTTTTTTTTGCCTGCTTTGAGCTTGTACTGCAGTGGAGTAAATGCTTATAAAAGACTCATGGCAAGAACAAAAAAAATCAAAACTCTTCTCAAATTAGAGCCAAGAACAAAAGTCATAAAGAAAGATCAGAGAAACTGAAGTAGGCAAAGTTCTGTTTTGGAAATCTACCAATCCTAATAAGATAAGATGTAAATATTGACCACACAAGCAATTTGTGCAGAAAATCAGGCCTTCCTTAAGGATGATAAATTAACCTAATCTAATAACAAATAATTAAAAAAAAAATAAGGAAAATATAGATTTAATACCCAGAGGAAAGTCTTTTGTCAGAGCTTTTTAAACAGTGAAGTAACATCCAAAGGAAATGGCAGAATTCACTTGAGACATTAAAAAAACCCCAAACAATAGAATGGCAAAAGCATTAGAGAAGGTACTGCAAAGAACTACTCTCCAATGCCTGCGAGTGCTCCAGGTGACCTTTCATAATAGAACTTCTCTATTACTGTTTGTTTCTCTCTTTCTGAGCCCAGATATATAAGCTCATGTATATTTTGCTTTGGCCTTATGAGATATAGCCTCAATTGGAGAACATTTTCAATGTCCTTTTGTCATTATACACAGAAGAAAAAGGAACCAAATTAATGGTTTCATTTCATTTTTATGCAGTAGACTCTAATATATTTTCATGTTTTGAATTCCAATTTCTCACAGTTCACTTTGTTCCCAATGTTGGAAAAGCCATTTTTTGTATTTCTTAATACATTTAAAGGATCTAAGAAAATTACAGAATTTAACAGCTTTAGTTCAAAAATCCATGTAAGAGCTCCAATGACCATCATATGCTGCATGGTCATACTGAGCAAATTTTCTGAGCTTAGAGAATTTACTTATATTAACATCTGGAATATAAAGTAGATAAAACCCATCAGAGTTTGAAATGTTCCATTCATCAGTAAATCCATTATACTGTGCAAAACCACCTTGACCTCTTCCCAGTTATGACAGAAGTTTCCATTACCAGAGGTTTAAAGAACCTCTTTTTTTTTTCCCAAGTCTTTTACTATTTAGATGAACTCTGGGGTTTGGAAAGATTCAGGATTAAACTGTGTGCTCAACAATCTGAGTGAATCTCATATTGAAGTCAGTTACAACTGTTACATGCATATAAAGAGAAAAAAAAAAAGTCTTTTTTTTTTTTTAAAGGCCTTAGCCACATGCCTGTTAGAGGAACTTAGCTGAGTTGCCACTAATAGGAAATGTCAGATAGCAAGCAGGTGAGAGCTTAGCACATCCATTGTATCTTGTGTCTGTCCTTTCCGAGTCCTCATAGGGGTAAATTTTGTGTTGAGAATAACCCCAAAGGCTCATCCTGGTCCAGAGCAGATGCAGGCACATATCATGTACCTGTTGACTCGGTTAGTATCTAAGGCCCAGATTTAGGCTGGTATAAGGTGTTTGTGCCAGCTTTCTGCCAGGTGAGAGAGAGGACACACAGTACTTGTTCTGATCTAACACCAGATACAGTGCTAACCAATCAAATTAAATGATGTGTTTGAACCAGCAAGATGCCTTTATGTTACACGGCTGTGGCCTTTTCAGTCTGTAATTAAAGGGCCTAAGACTGGTTTTATTGTATCATCAAACCACAGTCTGCACTCTGGCAGGCTTCATCTTTGAGTTCATGCCCTCAGGCAAGTAGCTGAGATAGGAAAGTTCTGAGCAGGAGCAGCTGATGTTCCTGGAGGAGGGGCTCACTGCTCCAGACATGACAGCAGGCTAAGGAGGCACTACTGAATGCCAGGGACGTGGGAAAAAAAGTGCAAGTTGAAAGTGAAACATTCCCCTGGGAAGCAAGACCAATGTAAGCACTGAGTATGACTTGGCCACATTTGATCCCCATGATAGCATGGTTTTCTTCAGCTGCTTTTGATCCCACCATTGAAATAGTGCTCTCACTATCCAGCTCAGGGCTTAGCCTCAGGAAGTCTTTGAACTTCACAATCACTGGAAACAAAAAGAATGCTCTCAAGAAGTATGCTGCCCTTACTCTTTCCCCAGCACCTACAACTGGCTACAGTTACAGAGCAGATACATGTCTAGAAGGAGATGTAGTCTCACTCAGTCCTATTTTTTCTATGTTTTGCAGGCTAGAGAAGTTTCAGACAGGCCCGTCTGCTCAGCTTGTCCAAGTTCTGAGCAAAGCTGCAGCATTCAGTCTTCCTCCTACTACAAGTGCCCATCTTTTTTCAGAAAACCCTATAATTCCAGGTTTTTATCATAAGGCTCTGGCTCTCCTTAGTGACTCCCAAAATGACAGAATCATGCTGCAAAAAGACCTCTCTTTACCCTTGAGGAGATATTTTGTCTGTATATGTATTACAAAATGAATATAAGTTGGCCCATGCAAAACAAAGACAAAACTTGCAGAACCTGCCCTTTACTTTGCATCTCCTTAATTTCTTTTGGCACATGGGGGTTTTGCCTATGATTAAGTTGTGCTGGGATTTATCCTGGCACTTTCTGAAAATACTGATAACAGAAGACACCATAGGTAGAAGATCAACCATGTCCAGAGGGCTTGGAGTGCGAGAAATTTCACTCTGACAGTGATCTTGAAATAAAGTCATTAAGTTGTGGGGGTCTCTTTTGGTGACATAAATCCTTCAACTCATTCTCATTATTAAATCCTTAAGAAGTTACCACACACTTGTGAACATTTAGAAAGAATTATGATTTTGTCAAGACAAAGTTGAAACATCAGTCACTCAGAGAAGTTTTGCAGCAGCTCAGCTACATTCACAGGCACCAGTGCTCAGAGCACAGGAAGCCTAGGAAAGTAAATTATGAGAAGAGCTAGAGATTCTGATGTAATTGTGGTATTGCCCTTTTTACAAGTGTTTGCTATGAAAAGAAACAGGTTTCTTTGAGATTACTGAAGTTGCACAGGCTGTAACGGTGTCTGCATCCTAAGAAAACTCAGTGAGGGCTTCTGAGTCCCCATTCTTCCCCAGGGCTCTAAGCCTGTTTTCCCCAGGGATGCTTCCAACACTCAGAGTGCCAGGGAGCCCAAGACAGTCCCTGTGAACTGAGCATCTGGCTGTCACTCAGGGTGTGAAGAAGCAGTCAAAGGCTGATAGCTGCACTAGGGAGGAGTGTGAGTATTTTGTTTGGTTTTTTTTTTTAAATACAAGTAGCTTCGCTTCATTGCAGAAGCTATGGAAGAACCTTTCTCTACAGGGAGATCAACAGCAAACCAGTAGAGCTGTGGAGAGGTGTGGGGTGGCACCAACCCAAACAGCACACATTAAATACTCTCAGCACAACGGTCATTAAATACTCTCAGCACAACGGTCATTAAATACTCTCAGGACAATGGTCACCAGTCTCCAAGAAGCAGATGGGATCAAAGGCTGTGCCATAAAGAGCACAGTGGCCTCAGTATCAACTTTTTTCTTAAAAAAAAAATAAATCTAATACTCATTTTCTGTGATCCACAAACCAGCAAAGGTTCATAAACTTCAGTGTACTTAAAAATTTCACTGAGACACCTAATCAATGTTTTATTTAAGATCTTTTTTCCAGAGAAATTTTCCTCTGTGTGTCACTTTGTTTCTTCACAAATCACCCTACCAGCAGAGAGTCTCAGAAATGTTTTACAGAGCTGTTACATTGTGCACTGAAATATATCCCCATGGCCCTCAGTGGTGAAGTCCATAGGATTTTTCCATGGTATTCCCATGACAGTAGGATTGCAATGGTTTATGGACATAGTTTTGACAGCTTAATATTCCTCCAAGTCTGTCCCCATTCCTGAGAAACTCTCCCAACAAGTGGGTCATGGACCACAACTCTGGACAAGCAGTTAGTCAGGTCATCAGGACAAAGTGCTCTCGTCCACTCTGCACCTCGAGGAGCAGCCAGGACCAGTTGGTCTGTCAGGAAGGTGAACCACAGACACACACTGCAAGGCAAGCAGTGGCCCTGTCAACAGGTGCATCTTAGAATCATAGAATCACTTGGTTTGAAAAGACCTTTGGAACAGGTCCCGAAAAGAGCTACAAAGACAATCAGAGGGCTGGAGCACCTCCCAAACGAGGACAGGCTGAAAGAGTTGGGGATATTCAGCCTTGAGAATGGAAGGCTCTGAAGACATGTTATAGTGAGCTTCCAATACCTGAAGAAGGCCTACAAGAAAGCTGGGGAGGGACTGTTTTTAAAGACTTTTAGTGATAGGACTAAGGACAATAGGTATAACCTGGAGAGGGGCAGATTTAAACTAGACATAAAGAATTTCTTCACTATGAGAGTGGTAGATTGCCCAGGGAAGTTGTGGATGCCCCGTCTCTGAAGGTGTTCAAGGCCAGATTGGATGGGGCCTTGAACAGCCTGATCTAGTGGGACACGTCCTTACCTATGGCAGGGGGGTTTGAACTCCATGATCTTTAAGGTCCCTTCCACCCAAACTATTCTATGATTCTGTGATCATCAAGTGCAACTGCACCTGTCTAGTACTAAATCATACTCCTGAGCACTTCATCTTCCCATCTTTTAAACCCTCCAGGGATGGGGACACAACCACTTCCCTAGGCAGATGTTCCAGTGCCTGACAACTCTTTTGGTGAAGTTTTTCCTAATGTTCAATCTGACTCTCCCCTGGCACAACTTGAGGTCACTCCCTCTCATCCTGTCTTCTGGGTTTGCTGTCACATTTCCTTCTTCCTCATGTGCTTTAGTTTGTTTTAAAGAAAAGAGGACAAGACAAGACAGCTTCAGAAGAGTAAGGCCAGCGTTTTTCTCCAGGGGAGAGCACCAAATGCCAAGTGCACCACCATGGTGCCAAGAGGCTGCCAGCCAGGCATTCCTCCCACAAGACACACCAAGAGGGAGCAGTGCTAAAGTTAACACTTTATTAAAAGGCGTTGCATTTCCCAGTTTTAATAAAAGCTTGGAAATCAGGCCGTCGAGGGGGGATAGGGTTGCTTTGATGAGCATCAAGTAGCTCTCAGGCTGAGGGCAGCTCCGTCCCGGCAGTGTGAAGGAAGGAATAAATCATTATGTTAAGGGAATGAATTAGCCTAAGTAATAATGAGAATATTAAGAATCAAATCTTGGCCAGCTTGTAGTAAGAAAGAATGTGATTGTAACAGGAGTTTAGCTTGTTTACTAGTTGAAACAAGCAACGAATCAAGTATTGTGTATCTTAAAGAAACATCTCTGACTGATGCTCCAAGCTGAGGAAAAGGCCAAAACAAGGAACAAACCTGAGCTCACTAAGAGGACACAGTGAGCAAGGAGATGAAATAAAGAGCATTAGAGGATTCTGAAAACAGAAAGGAACTGTGATGTACATACAGAGGGGTGATAAAATGAGATAATGTGTTCTATGTATGTTTATTCAATATTTCCCAGAATGCGTAACCAATGTTTCTGGCCATCTATATGAATATGTATGTTTAACCAGTATAAAAGATCTCTAACCACCCTCAATGGACACAGATAAGGCAAAATAACTCCCCGTGCGTCCAACGTCGCGTTAAAGAAACACCTACTTAATAATCAAATTGGCAGTGATTGTTGAGTTTGGCCTTTTCACGGCATCAAGCCGGATGCTCCCGCCGATCAGCGGGATGCCCCCCATCCCATCACCGGGATGCTCCCCATCGCATCACCGGGATGCTCCCCATCCCATCACCGCGATGCTCCCCATCCCATCACCGGGATGCTCTCCCCGGCACCGGGATGCTTCCCCTCGTGAGCGTGATGCTCCCACCCAGCACCGGGATGTTCCTCCCCATCACCGAGATGCTCCCACCCCTCAGCGGGACGCTCCGCCCCGGGGCCCCGCATCCCCGCCGGTGCCGGGCGCCGCCCCCTCGCTCCCCGCCCCGAGACGGTGCCGCCCCGGCAGGCGGGAGCGGCGAGAGCCATGGGCTCGGCGGCGGAGCTGCTGCCGTTCGGGGAAGGCGAGCGGGATGCGGTGGTGTCCAGGCTCCCGGAGGAGCAGGTGGGTGTCAGCGGGTCCGGCGGGGCGTCCCCCGCCCTGTCCCCGCCGCCAGCCGAGGGAAAACCTCCAGCGCCTTTGGGTTCTTCTTCCCTAGCGTTGCTTTCCCCGCTCCCGGGTAGCGCTCCATTGCGGCGGGGCTTATGCAACCCAGACGAGCTGCGTGGGGTTGCCCCCGCGGGATGCTGGGGTACCCTCTTCCCCCACCCCCCAATCGTGGGACGCTGGTGTGCCTCCCTCTCTCCCATCGTGGGATGCTGGGGTACCCTCCTCTCCCTCCATCGTGGGATGCTGGGGTGCCTCCCTCCACCCCCCCTTCCCCCCCAGTCGTGGGATGCTGGGGTGCCTCCCTCCACCCCCCCTTCTCCCCCAGTCGTGGGATGCTGGGGTGCCTTCCTCCACCCCCCCTTCCCCCCCAG
>WAAB01000388.1:23414-47085 GCA_013389865.1 Piaya cayana
CCAGTCGTGGGATGCTGGGGTACCCTCCTCCCCCCCATCGTGGAATGCTGGGGTACCCTCCTCCTCTCCCCGGGATGCTGGGGTACCCTTCCCCCCCGTCGTGGGGTGCTGGGGCACCCTGCTCCGCCCGAGTATCCGCGTGGTCCTCTTGCCTCTCCCGAGACTCTTAGTCCGCCTGGAAGAGGGTGGGAGCGGCTGTCCCTGCACAGCATCCACGTGGTTCACATCTCGCTGCTAGTAGTCGGGGTGTTGTTGACATCCCCGGAATCTCCCAACAGTTCAGCACTCAGTCTTTCTTTTAAAGATACATGCTTGTTTACGTGAATATTTCAAGCCTTCGGTCTCGGCATTGCTTATGAGATCGAATATATTGTAATCGGAGAGGAGAAAAAAAAGCAACTGTTTGGTTTGGGTTTTTTTAACTTATCTGCTTTCTTCAGGGTGTGCATATTTGTGGAGGCGGGCTTTTTGCTGAGGAAATTAAAGGAGCCGTGGACGTTTCCCCATTGTTAGTAGTAAAATGGCTTTCCAGGCGCTCTGCTTTGCAGTGTTGTTTCCATGCTCAGACAAAGGCAGTGTTCTTAACGCAACTTTACGGATGTTTCATTTAAAGAAAACAAGAACACAACCTTTTTAGTACTTCGATGTCATGGTCCCCTCCAAATGCCTTGAGCGGTTAAGTAGGAGTAATGCACTAGCACTGATAACTTCGCAGGGACAGGCAGAGCTGCTGGAGTACATGCAAAACCGATTGTTGAATTTATTAATTATTTATGTTATTTGTTAATTTTTTCTTATAAGATGGTTGAGACTGCGTTCGATAAATGAGCCCTTGCACAGCTAGTGTGACTTAGTATTTGAAAGTGTGTGGTGGTACTTGCCTGGGAATTCACGTGGTGACTATTTACTTAAATTGGTGCATCTTCTTTGTCCCTTTCTCTAAAAAAACTGGGGCACGTATGTGAATGTAGAGTAATACCAGGCACTCTGAGAGGCGCGGTAGTTCCACTCTCAGTGTTTACAAACCCTTCTGCAGGGTATTAGAGGAGGAGAGCCAGAAACAGTCCCTGGTTGTCGTTGCTGTCCTACCTCCCTGAAGAGAGAGGTGAAAAGTGACATCAAGTTATCTCAGATATTAACTGCTCTCAAATTGGTTTTAAGTCCTCACTAAGGAGGGAGCTGTTGGTGTGGGTGTCAGCTGTGGGTGGAAGAACTGCTTTCCAGTGTTGCCTGAATACACTTTTTACAGTGAAGTCAGTAAAGGTACCACTTGGGTGGCCATGGGTACCTTTGGCAGAGAAACTCTCATGCCTATTTTCTCAGGCACAGGGAGTGATTGTGGCCCTTTCTAACAAGTTAGGGCATAATGTCAAGCAGAAATTTTAAGGAAGAAAGAGAAGATCCTTCCTGTTTACCGGAAAAATTTCAGTGTCATAGTGTGGAGTACTTTTTCTGCATGCTAAGGTGCCAGCAGCTGGAAAAAAAATAAACTACATGGAAATAAGGAATATCAGTTGTCTTTATTTGATATATGTATAGAATGTGAGTATTCTATATAACAACAGTATAAATAATCATAATTTAATAAATAAATAGGAGCATTTTATTTTTATGTGTAGGGAAGGCTAAAGCTAGCTGAGGATTTAGCAATACATACGCTTGCTGCAAAGTTTGCCCTATCTGCTCTCATAGAGGGGATTTTGCTGAACCCTGCTATACCAGTGGGCAGGAATCCTATTTCCAGACTGGGTCCTTATCTAGAGTCCCTTGGAGGTCTAATGTTGTCGCTGTGTTTGTTGAGGGTGTTTGCACTGTTAACATAACGTCTGGTCCTGCCTGTGTCTTCTGGTTTCATGTTCTTTTCTGAAGTACTAGAAATATGTGCGCCTTAGTGTTAACATGCAGTGCAAAAGAAATTGATCCAAATCTGCTTTGACAATGGTGTGAATTTTTACTTCTCTCAGTTGGTGTAAAGCAAAGCTTTCATGAGAGACTATCCTTTGGCCTTTTTTGAGGCTTTTTTTTTTTTAAGGTGAGAATCTGGGGTTGTTAACCTGGGTGTGATTTGTTTTTCCCATTTTCTCCAAAATAAACTCAGTCTGTGTTAAGATCACACCTTGTAACATAATGATAAAATACCTTCCTGACAAGCAGGACCTAAATAATAAATGTATACACCTTTAATATTTTGAGAACTCTGTAGGAAATAAATATTTAATGCCAAACCCTTCTGGTTTAATTTTCTGTTGAAGCTTATTATTATGTCAGTAAGGACATGCTTAATGAAATTACTGACAGGTAATTTTAAAAGAATAAAAGGATATGTTACTAAACGTTAAAATGTTACACAAAGCCTTTGGAATTCATTATTGTAATGTTTCATTTAAATGTAGAATTACCTGCTTAAGTGATAAGATTTAAATGCTGTACTGGATGATAATGTGATTAATACCCTTTGTAGATTTTTGTGCAAAGATGAGAATAATCACACTTTAGTCTTTGAAGCACCGCAGAACCTGGGTAGTTTCTTCCACCTCCTGCATTGCATTGCTGGTATTCATAAATTGTGTGAAGACAGCAGAAGACTCAGCTGCTCCTGAAGATGGGAACTAGGTTGCTGCTTCACCCTGCAAGTTCGTAATTTTTTCATGGCACATTGTTATTAGACACACAAGTTGTCCAGTATTTTTAGCATTGCTAGAAAGGACCTCAGATCTCCTTTCCTAACCCACTTTCTAAAATAGGTTAGCCTCTGTTGTGTTACTACAGTCTAAATCTCATCAACACCTATAAATTAGACCATGAAATAAAACTAGAAATGTGGAATGCTTGTGGCCGTTTAATAATAAAAAGTAAGGCAAAAGTCCTGCATTAGCATAAGGCATGAAGTAATGTTAGTAGGAGACAACATCTGGTGCATCCAGAGGGATCCTGAAGCCAAGCTGTGTTGCAGCAGACGTTGTTCCTGAAAGCTGTAGTACCACAGCTCTCCTGTACTGGAAATTGTCTGTCTGGGCTGTAATGGGTTTTAGTCTCTTTAAGTTAAAGGCAGTGGCAAAATTTCCAGTTGCTTCAATGTGCTGATTTAGGGTACGTAGAATCCCAAGTACTGTCCAAAAGGTGAACTAAAACCACCACCTCTCCTAGAAATGTCTCAGTGCAGAGTTAATATGTGATACATGGATTTGCAAATAGATAAATAAGCATAGACAATCACCTTTTCATTAATCTGAGTTGTTTTATTAATCTGGGATGTTTTATTATTTTAAGCAGTATTTTGTCTCAATAAATGGAGTACTTTATCTGCTAATAGATGGTTTCAGATTTAGAGAAGCAGTTACAAAAGGTTTTTTGGTGTTTCCCACTGAGAATTATGTTGACTAGATCTGAGTGTCTTGGCTAATTTCAAGCCCTGAACTTTTTGAATAAGTTTCTAATATCAGTAGTATTTCTTCAGCATGGAAAAAATGAGCAGAAACACAACTGCAGGGTGTTAGCAACAGCCTTGTGGTACCCCTCATGTATATGTTTTATTGTTCATTGGACTGTAGCATGGATCTGTGCTGTGTTGCCTGGAATGGTATCATTTCAGTCATAAGTCAATAGAGGCCAAGAATGTTTTAAAGTAAACTTGTATGTGTGGAAACTGTAGCACCTAAGGCTAGAAACTGATTTCCAATTTATCCTGCACTGAAATAATCTGAAAATTATTGGTTTCTACTGCTTGCAGTTTTGGGATTTGTTTCCAAACCAAAACAGTAGTAATACCTGACAGGGAGGGCTTAATCCCAAATTTGTTCTGGTGCTACAAATGATTTAAAACTCCATAATAATACATGGTAATAACTTTCTAAAAAGCATTAGTGGGTTTTCTGAGGCTTAACAGCATTTGAAGAAAAAGAAAAATCCCCTTCAGACATACCCACACCTACGCGATAGTGTGCTCTGCTTCAGTGGTGGGAGGGTCCCATTATTCTTCCCACTTTCTTCTTTTAAAAAGCATTCTGGAGAGGAAAGCAAATAGAAATTTCTTCTCCTTAAAAGGCAAAATTAACAGCTGTTGCTTTTCAGCAAGCCAGTGTGTTGATATATACAGCGGACTGCAAGCCTTTTAGTCTATTAGGCTGACCAGATTTAGTGGGGGAGTCTTGATAAACTAAATCCTATGGAAATTCAGTGTTGCAGGTATAAGGAAAAGATGGATTAGAAATTGCTTTTGGTCTAGTCTTTGTGTAAAATTGCAGCATGGATTTGGTCAAATTACAGGGACAGCAGTAGGAGCGTAAGGGAGAGTGCAAACAACAGCCTGAAATGGGGGAGAGAGGCAGTAGATGTTAACGTGGGGGCAGGCAGGTTTCCTCTCCCTTCTGCCATCCTGTGCTGGGTTCTTCTCTGTGCCCCTTTCTCATCGGTGCTGTATTAGTGGGGAAATTTACTCCTGAAATCATGGGACTCAAACATAGTTTATTGTGGGAAGCCTTAATTGCTCTTGAAGCCTTCTCTGCTCTGCATGTGCCCAAGTTCGGTATCTAGAAAAAGTCTTTTCATCTCCTTAACACAAAAATGCTTCTGATATTCCAAAGTTTGTTCCAGCAACTGTTGATCCTAAACTTGAGTTGCCATAAGAGCTGACTAAAGGGAATACAGTTCAGTTGTTTTGCTTACGTGGTTGCTTGTTTCTATAGAAACATCTTGTTTCTATTTTATAAATGGTGCTTAGGTTCTTACTATGAAATCAGTGTCAACCTGGTCTTTGTTTTTCAATTTTTTTCAACTCCCTCTTAAGTATGTCATTTTTGTTGGTAGCTGTTGTGAAGTACTTTTAGTACTAAGAATTTTTCTACTTTTCTTGCACTGCTTTTTTTTCCCCCCCAGAGAAATAAGTTGAACGTAGAATTTTCTCTGACTTGTTTTTCATCTGGAAGTGAAGTGTGATTTTTTTTTTCTTCCTCATTTCCTAATCTATTAATCTTTTTATATTCAAATATGAGATTAAAACTAGCCTAGAGAAATGAACCTGTTGAGGTTTTTTTTCTCCAGGCAGTTGAAATCAATTTTATTGTTGTAATAGTCTGTTGGCTGAGTATCAAGATCTTGTTACTGCTTACGTTTACAAGGTCAAATATTAATTGTTAGTTTCATGCTAGCAAAGGATGTAAAGGGATACCATTCACTTCCTGCTATAGTAGAAGAGGAAGAAAATCAGAAACATTTGCAATAACATTGTTTGCCGTTCTTGAGAAAATTTTACTTACTTTTAATTAAACATAAGAAATCTATTTTTACGTATGAGAAAGCAGAGTGAAAACCTGGTCCCGTGCCAGGTTTTACTAGTAACGAAAGCGTGTAGTTTGCATATGTGGAGAAGCAGGAGGCAGAAAGCCTGTGCCTGGCCAACTTGTGCATCACATGGTGCCCTGAGACAAAGCAAGGCTCTTGTTCAGAGAACGAGACCTGGGAACTTGCTGTTGGCTGCAAATCTCAAAAGCCTGTGCATGGTAATACGCTGGGCAGTCAGATGCCTAGTACCGGCAAGGCTGGGTATTTAATTCCTCCAAATCTCATTTTGCTGGCTACCTGACTCTATCAGATATCTGTAGCTGTGTGTTGTCTGGTACATGTATGTCCTTGTCAGCACCTAACTGAAGTTAGTCTCTTATTATGGCAGGGAAGCAAACTTGTGGTTTCTTCCGTTCTGATCTCTGTCATCTGTTCACTTTCTTCTCCTATTTTTGTGTAAGATTGAGCTTGAAGTATTTTCAGTTTTAGTTTGCATCCTCTAAAAAGGGACGACTTTGTGAGGCACTCTCTTCTAAGCAATACTGTTCCAGCTTTCAAAAATATAGGATTATTTTTTCAGTACGTAAGCATGTTCCGAAAGTCATATCTCAGTGGCTTTTTTGACAGTTAGGCGTCTGCGAGTTTCAGCTATCAAACATGCCACCTGTTCCCTGGAGTAAAAATAACCATGACTGGAGTAAAGTAGAGAGTGAGCAGTTAAATACTGCAGGGGAAACGTTTTACTTTAAAGAAAGCAAAATGTGCATATAAGTGTGTAAATATGATACCCTTGCATTTGTTACACTTTTTTTTTTTAATGTCTCATTTAGATGTCATTAAACACATTTGCTACTATGCCCAAAAGGTGTTTTCTATCTAGTGTGGAAATAATTCTCATAAATGTGCCATTTCTTTTTGACTTTTTTTTTTCCTAGCTGTCAATGTGACCGATTGTGATCTGAGGCACGTTACAGACTATTTGGTGACACTGCTGCTTTTCCATGTTGGAGTACTCCTCTGTCTCTTTGCCTTCTTTGCCTGGCAGCATTTTTTTGACTGGAAAATCACAAGCTTTCACATGGAGAGCAGTTATTTTCCCAGTCCATTGGACTTTTCTCCTCTGTTCTGGAGTTCACATTTGTGTAATGCCTTTCTGGGCAGTTGATGCAAGAAAAGAAACAGATTTTTTTACTCAGCTTGGTGCTGTTATCAAGTTAAATGCAGGGTGGGAATTTTTCAGGTTTTACAAGCAACAGAAGACTGTTGGGGTTTCTTTGAGGCATTAACCATGAAAAATAGGAAGAGGTATATTATTTGGTTTGTTTTGAAGAACCTTGTACCTTCAGAGTAGCTGAATGGATTTTTTTGTTTGTTTTGTTTTTAATTCTGAATCTTTAGGATTCTGAATCTTACGTTTATCCACACTCTCCTCCCACAGAATGAAGGCTGTTGAACTTCATCCAGTTATTTGACTCAAGTCAGTTACTTAGGATTTTTTTCCACACATGCAAAAAAATGCCAAACCATACAAACCGTCTCAAGATCCTTAAGCTAATTGTAGAAAACTCTGGACCAAGCTGCTGCTTCAGCAAATTAGATGCCTGGAAGTCGAGACCATAACTCCGCCTGCTCTCCTCACAGCTAATGTGCTGGTGAGGTTACAGGACTAACAAATGTTGTGGTCACTATAGAGCCATTCAGTTTGTGGTCCTCCCAGTTAATTCACCCATCCCACTGCTACCTTTCCTGGTAGCCCCATAGCACTTTACCCGTCACTCTAGCCTTGCGGCAGGGTTGTGTGTGATGAAGCAGGGCTGTCTTTTTGCCAGGAGGCTGGCAGGAGGCACCAGGTGCAGCTGCTAGTGCAGCTTAGGTAGCTCCTTTCAGACCATGGAAGAGCCCTGCAAGGCCCAAGCTATTCTGGCAGGAGTGACAACCCTGAGTGCACAGAGATTCGCCTTCACGCAGATGTTGCAGTCCTTCGTTGCAAATCTGCCGCTTCCAGCAATTGTGGGGTGCCCTGAGCATGGGACTATCACTTACTGAGGGAAGACATCATTGATACTGTCTTTCAGTGAGCTAGGGTTGCTGATAGCAGAAAAAAAAAATAGTAAATCTGTGCTTCCATGCTGTCTTTGATTAGCCATAAGAAAATAACTTCCCAAGCGTGTTGGGTAGGTTCATGCCCCCTTTGGATGCATTTGTGTTCTGCATTCTTTGAGGGCTTGGCAAAGTTGTTTGGTATGATCTGTAAATTGTCTAGGGCAGTAACTATGTGCTCCTAGCAATGTGAGGGAATAAGACCTTGACCTGGCTACATTATAATTAGGAGGTGCAGACACTAATCAACCTGAAAGGATTGTGAAAGGTTCAGTGCTAACTTTATTCTCCTCTCATAAGGAGTAACATGTGAATCATTGCAAAGATAGCTTCTTTGGGAGGGGTATGTTCTGATGGGATGTTTCTCTGAATGTCCAAAGCACCTTTGATGGGAAAGTGGGTAAGAAAGAAAAAGTTCCTTTTGTCAGATTGGTGTGGAGCAGCTTCTGATCGTTACTTACCTTATGCTTTCCTGAATTTAGGCAGCAGTGAGTTTGAGTGAATGTGGTGGAAGATTGACATCAACAAGGGTAGTTAGTGGTCAGAAGATGTGTAATTTGGTGTTGTGTTAATGACAAACATAACTGGTAAAGCCACAGTTGCATGTTCATTGGGTTCAGTAGGCTGAGTTCACTTCACCTTCTCTGTTGTTTTAAAGCTAGACCAGGAAAACATTCAATTACCTCAGAGGTGTTTTTTCGGAAACACTTCAGGGATGTATGAGCACTAGCTGTACTGGAAGTGGACAGAACTTGCATTTACTATCTCTGTGGTCTCCTTGGAGACTTCCATTCTGAAAAAAAAGGCCTTTGATGGTAACCTGCATCTGAGAGAGAACCTCATGGTTCTCCTTTAAGCATCTAACCCCTAAGCTATTTGGCCAGACAGCTGGGTAAATTCGGTTAACAAGTTTCAGTAGTGAAGTTTTTTAGAGTTTGGATCTTTAAATACTCATTTTCTGCCAGTAAACACTGGGAGGCAGTGGGCTACAGCTTTGCTGGTGATAATAAGCCATTTTAAAGGGGAGGAGGGTAGGTTTTATAATACCAAACATCTGAAAAGAGAAGAGAAAACTGGGTTCTTGATGGGAACCTTTGGGTATTGTAGTAGGCTTGTGAAGAACATTGTTTGGGCATACGTGCTGAGCAAAAGAACCAATCAGACACTCTCCTTTCTGTTCCATATGATAACTCTATTTTAATTTTGAATAATTTAAGTGAAAAATAGAAACCAAATATGAAATGGAGTATGGAGTAATTCAGTCAGCTCTGATGCCCTCAGCACAGAGACATGGACCGGTTCAATTTTAGCAGGCCCAGAGAAGGGCCATGAAAATGATCTGAAGGGTGGGACATCTCTCCAGTGAGGAACAGCAGAGCTGGTTGATGTTGTTTGCCCTGGAGAAGAGAGGGATCTGAGGAGACCTTATTGAACCTTTCAGTACTTAAGGGGGGGGCTATGAGAAAGACAGGGACAGACCTTTTGGCAAAGCCTGTTGCAGTAGGACAAGTGGTAATGATTTTCTACTAGAAGAGGTTAGATTTATACAAGGTATAAGGAAGAAATTTTTACACTGAGGGTGGTGAAACACTGAAACAGGTTCTGCAGGGAGGTGGTAGAAGCCCTGTCCCTGGAAGCGTTCAAGGTCCAATTGGACTGAGCTCTGAGCAACCTGATCCAGTTGAAGATATCCCCGCTCACTGCGGGGGGAGGGTGGAAGGGGTGGACCAGGTGACTTTTAAAAATCCCTTCCAACCCAAACTATTCTATGATTCTGTGAAATATTTATGATTTTTTTAAAAAGGCACTATATGAAAGCATTTAAGGAATAAAAAATGCAAAGGAAATTGAGGAAATGACGTCATACACAGTTGTACATTTGCATAACACAAACTGCTAGTATAAAAACAAATTACTGCAGGTGACGTAGACCTCTCTTAACGTTCCCTCCTGCATTGTGGGAAGTGAATTCTGGGGGTGCCCCCTGCATAGTACCTGTTCTCTATGAAGAGAAGAGCTGCCGTTAAGGACTTGAAGGCATGCTTTCTCTGGGGCAAGTGCAGGTAAAGAAATTCCCTCCGTTCCCTGTTGATACACAAAGGATCCTTAAAAGGTATGAAGCCAAGGCTGAGTTGTTGATTTTTAAAACTAGCAACTCTGAAACAGAAACTTCTGCTTCTAAATGAGGAAGCTCTCATTTGTTGGCACGTGGTGGCTGATAAGAAGGGCTACATTCCTCTTACTGCATTTTTTGTTATGATAGTGTGTCTAAGCTTCAAGCTAATTCAGCAGGAATTAATACAAAAATAGTCCTATGGAAATTAAGAGTCACTGGGGAGCTGTGTGCTTGAAGACAGCCAATTTCTAAAAATGTTTAGAAATGTACTTTTTTGGGAAAAAGAAAGTATTTGGTTTTAAGGGTATGGTTTGAGAGCTACTGGCACGTATGTGGGACTGTATACTCTTTTACTGTCACCCTGGAAATTAGTGAGAGAAGTTCTAGCTGCGATGTTAACAATCATTTAATATTTTGTAGCAATTTGGAGTATGTGATATTACTGCTGTTTGCCCTTATGGTTCAATTTTAGCTATAACTCTGAAGATACTTAATTGTCCAGCATATGAAATATTACACAATAGTAAACAAAAAATATGCTACCTGTGTTTTATGGCTAATCATCTGTTTTAAGCTTCACTTGGGTTTTGCTGAGTTGCCTGAAGCAAGACATACTCAGTCTGAATTAACTGAAGTAGACTTCGAAATCTTGAGAATTTCCATGATTTTTCTGAAAGGTTTTGTAAGCTCTTGTAAATACTTGGAAAATAACTTGATGCTTGCTTTGTAGTTAAACACACCCTTGTCAGCCTCTGTGCCTAGAATTTTGCTTTGCATAATTTCTTTAGAGATTCATGAATCTCCCCTTGTTTGAGAAGGAGAGAGTGAGATACAATCTTGCTTTAAAAAAAAACCAAAAAAACCCATTGATAAAGAAGACCTAGACAACGTAACTAAAATGGAATTTACTGTTACCCTGTTTAAGAGACTGGGTGCAACTTCTCACTGTTAGCTTATCAAAGCAGAAAGGGGCTGGTAGGGAAATCCCAGGTCTTGCAGCTTCCTCATTCCACGAGAGATATCAGGGTGGACACAGATATCATCTTGCTTAGCTGGCCTGGTGAGATGGAGCTCATGGAAACATGCCTGCTGGCAGCCTCCTTGCAAAGTGTTGCGCTCTGTTTGCTCTGTGCCAAGGTTTCCAGCACATTGAAGAGTACCATTAAAAATCCAGAAACAAACAAGTGATTAGCTTGTTTTCCCCTTTCTGGGTGTACTCCCTGCTGACTCAAAGCCTAAGCTACTTTGCTAGAAAATGTAATGATTTCTCCTGCATGCGTTCACTGTATCTCAGAAGTGTCCTCTGTGCCACTTGGTTCCCTCCACCATCGTCCCATAGGCATGTGCTTCCTTTTGGTCTCTGCAGGCAGGAAGCAAATAAATGTATTTTCCCTGCACAGCACATCCTTTCTCTTTTCCCTAGTTGTTGTGATCAATATACTGCTTGGGCTAACTGTCTCCCTGTGCCCTGAGAGTAGAGGGATGGAAGTTAATGTAATAACATTGTGTTCCTGGGTTGGCAAGCACCCTGCCCTGCCAAGTCTGCAGGGGCTCAGAAGAGGCTCTGCCTTTCTTGAGGACACGACTCTTGAAACACTGTAATTTAAACAGGAGCCAACATTTCTTTGAATTAAATAAAGCACAATTAAAGTCAAAATGCTGAAAACTGGAGGATCTGTATCCAGTGAGGGGGAGAAAATTATGTGGGCCTGAGAAGTGAGGTGAAAACAAGCAAGGGTGGTGGCTGCCAGTTCATAACCTCCAATACTGCAGTTCCCCATGTTCAGGCTCTTTTGTAGAACTACAGAAAAAATTAAATACAATTCATTACTATTTAGGCTTCCTGCATCCTTCCCTTTCTGGTATTCAGTACTGAAGCTTAAACCAAAATCTTTATGAATAAGGAAATAAACAAATACCCAAGCACAAACAGCTGAGAGACTGTATGGGTTTTGTTGGGCTTTTTTTTTTCAGTAGCAGCTATGGTGCTTTACCCAACTTTCATTCAGACAAAAGGTTCTGCATTGGTGCCTGGAAGTCTGGCCTAAATGAAGAAAAGTTAGCTTCCTTTGGCCTTTGCTGGATGTTTTTCTCTGGGAATGGGAGTTCACTTTATCACTTGTTGTCTAGCAGAGAGCCTGGCAGTGCTGTGGGAGGGAATTTGTCCACCAAGACCATGCCATGTAACCAGTGGTACAGAATAACTTTCATCCTTAAAGACAGAACTGAAGATACATGTTTGCTTTGAATCCAGGAGTAGACCAGTTGCACATGGAGTTTAGAGACAGTTTGTTGGACCTATTGATCGGTTGGCTGAAATATTGATGAGTAGCTGCTGCATGTGTTTCCATTAGATGATCTTTAAGGTCCCTTCCAACCCAAACCATTCTATGATTCTGTGATTCATTGCTGCCTAATGGAAGGATTAGAAAACTCATGTTCATCATCTTGAAAATGTGTTCACCCTGCCATATCCAAACACAAGGCAAGAAGGTTTTGTGGAAAGGATCTCTGGATACTGGGAAGGAGAGATGGGATTTCAATCTCTAATCTAGTTACAGTTTATAGGTTGGAACAGTTGCATATTTTCTGCGGTGACAGTTAAAGGTGGCATCCTAAAAATGTGCTTCTGCCTTCCTATGTGTTTGTCTGATCATTTTTTTTCTGGGAAAAAGTGCAGAACTTGTTTCCCTTCCCATTGGCTTCTTTGTACTGCCATTTTGCATCTGTATGGTCCATGGGTCTGTTCCTTTGCCTCTCTTTCAGTGGTGATAGTAGCCTTCAGTTCTCCGAGCTTGGGTGTGAATTATTTTACAGTTTGTGCTTAATAGTTTTGTATTGTTCTTGTCACCCTGAAGATATTCTGTAAATAATATATAATATATGTCTTCTGTCTGCAGGTCCAGCAAGAAAAAAGAAATCACGCTACAGAACCTGTAATAGACGACTATAAAAAGATGGGGACACTCTTTGGGGGACTAAATAAAAGCCTTATCAGAATAGGCTTCACAAGGATGTATTTTGGAGAACGAATAGTGGAACCTGTGATAATTATATTCTTCTGGGTTATGCTCTGGTTTCTTGGCCTACAAGCTCTTGGACTGGTTGCTGTTCTGTGCCTTGTCATTATTTATGTACAACAGTAAAATTTTACAGGTGATGTTCAGATTATGTATTTTGACTCAGTCACAATGTTCAGTGGATTTATGTATTAAAGTAAATGGGTGGCATATCAAAAGCTGCAGTGCTTCAAATTGCGTTTTGCTGAACTTCCACCGTTTGGGGTGAGAATTAAAATTATGCATTTTAAGCAAAGGCAGCAATGCCCTACTAGATCTTTAAAGGGCAAGAAAAAGGAGACGTTTGTAATATAATGGTATCCAATGTACTGTTTTCGGCAGTCTTGGGGTCTTAGTCCAACGATTGGCCCCCTGCCGCGCAATGTTTTTGCTTTTTATAGTGAAAATTTCCTGTGTGTTTTTAAAAGGATGCGATGCGAGTGTCCTGGTTCACTGTTGGGGGTCTTGTGTGCTGTTTGTTCACTGAATCTGCATAATTTGCTAGTTTTTTGCTGAAAAGCTAAACCTGCACAAAGGAGGTTTGCTAACAAACCCACAATGACAAATGTTCAGAAGGTGAATAAATCTTCCCAGCACAAAAGCATCTTTGGTTAGAATAGTTCATAGAAAGTTTTCTCTCAAGAAATAAGCTGTGCCAGCAAAATGTGTTTATACTAATATTAATAAATTCACACAAGGCTTCAGCTGTTGTTTAGTAGGAATTGCAGTCCTGTATTGGCCAAAAGGTCTAACCTAGCTCAGCTTATTTTTTTATGGAAATGCACTCTACTCCTGCTGCTGTCTTTCTGTCTTTTTTTCTTTTTTTTTTTTTAATCTACTTGCTTTTTCCCCCAGCCCTCCCTCTGAAGACAAATATTTGGATAATTCATGGTCTTCATAGGTAGTTACAGCTGCAGTACTGGAGAGTTGCTGTTCCAGGCGGCAATGCTGGAGTATTGTCTGTTTCCTCTGGGTTGTGTGTGAAGTGGCTGAACAACCAGATATCAGACCAGATCTCTGAATGGTTCCCTAATTTGCTACAGTGTGGACCCCACACCAGCTAGAAGCTTTGCTTACATAAGCATATCAGACCTGTTTCCTCACGCAAGGCAAGAATGTAGTTGAATTCAGGTGGTCATTTTATTTAGTAGTCTTAACTGGTTAATTTCCATGATAGGCAACAAAAAAGTATAAGTGCCTGTCATGGGCAACTCAAATTGGAGAATAGGATGTATCTGGCCAAGGGTAGGTGTAAAATTTGCTTTGGTTCACCAGGAGCCACACCAAGGGTAAACTGAGCATTTCCATGTTGAATGCACTCATTTAAATAAAAACAGTAAAATGAGACAGGATTTTTACTAAGCAAGCTGCCAATTTAATATTTACAGTGCATTACTTTTAGTAAGAAACTTAATTGCAAAATTGACTTCATCTATGGCAGAATGAAATTATACATTTATTTAAAGAAGTGTAATGGAAGATGTGAAATTTACAGAAAACTACTCAACCTTTTACAGTGACTTTTTTTCCTAAACATCTTTATACCAGCAGAATTCAACAGTCGATTAGTTGAAAATACTGGCTTATCCAAAGACTTCTGAAGTTAAGGGGAACTTCTCTAAGGTCCCAGTCCTGCAACTGGATTCTCAAGGCTGATTTTATTGCCTACATGGATCATGTGGGTTGCCAGGCTCTATTTCCAGGACCCTTAGCTCCAGTACTTACAAACTTTCCACACTTCTAAATAAATCAAATAATTCTTACTTAGGGCAGTTATTGAAGGCACAGCTCCTTTAAAGTCTTTATGTGCCTAACTGCTACCTGTAGATATGTCTCTGCTTCTCCAGTGAAAGCATATTTACCTTCTGAGGGACCAAGTCTCATCTCCAGATCTTCAGATGACCTTGACTGTGGATCCAAGAGGTTCTGCTAAACCCACAGGACTTCAGGGGAGTGGGACTGAGGTCCATGTGTGTGTTTAGATAGCAGCCTGTGTAGACGGGCACTTAGTTAAATGGTTATGCTGATGACAGAGAAACATTTGACAATAGGAAGTGCTCCTGGATACAGGAGTTTGCTATTCACAGCTGGAAGTTCCAAAGCAAACAGCAAGTACAGGCTGAACTCAGTGCAGGAACTCTGTACTTAAAAGTGCCTAGAGATAAAATTGATTTTGTTTCAAGTCCCTTAGAAAGCAGAATATCTGTTAACACCTTTGCATATTTGTATTCATATAATAGTGGGGGTTTGTGTATTCTTCTGTATAAGGGCTGTACTACAAAAGCATCTCATCATTAAAAAAAATAAACCCAAAACCTTCCATTCTTTCCACAGTCAAGTTACCGTTCAGAGGATCTTACCCAATTCTTTTCATCCTGTAGGAAAAAGTGTCCCTGTAATATCCTTGTTGCAGTAGTACTCTTGTATAAAGACACTGCTGTGAGATGGAATTTAGTATTTCTTGAAGTGATTTTACTCTGTAGGTAAGGAATGGGGAACAATGAAGTAAGGGTGTGACTGATGAGTTTATAAGCAGGTAACCTTTTATTATGTGCATAACTATGACTGTTTCCCTCATGAAGTTAATTCAGTTCTTTTGTTGTTCATGTTTGTATAAATGTACTCTAGGGAAAGGTAGCTTCAAAACTAAGATTATATACAGTGAATGTTCTGTGTGGTTTCTCTTAAGGGTAACTTACTACAACTTGTCCTTCATGGAAGCTTTTCATTTTTAAAAATCTGAAAAAAAAATCCTTCCTTATGGAGTTAGGTTGACTGAAAAGGAAAAATAATGTATTGCATGGAAAATACCCCTTTTCTGTTAGGTTTCATACATTCCATTATGTATAAGAATTTGCACCAAATCATCTGTCCCAGTTCTGTTCTACTGCTATTGTATTGCCCTGTCACTTGAAGGAAAGGAAAGAGGAGTTAAGGAAAAAAGGGGACTGGGATAGCATCAGACGTAAAGAATGGAAAAAAGAGGGCATGAAAAAGATTGTAAATTGTGTGAAGAGTGAGGGGAGAATGGGTGAACAGTCCTTGCACTGTATTCTTCCTTCTATCCAGTTGTAGTTCCAAGGCAGAGGAAACACCAGATGTTCAAAGGATTTCCCTAGCTAAAAAGCAAGCTGTTAATTTTTTTAAAAAAGACAATTTCACTTTTGTCTATATAGTCAAAATTGATAATGTTATTTATATTTGTATATATGATTATTATTATTGATAGAACTGAAAGCACCTTTATGCATCTGTTAGTAGGACTGTATGAAGGAGTTACATCCCTTAAATCTGTTTTAATCAACAAGTGATGTAATTCCTGTTGATCAGTGTAACATATTAAATGCTTTTTACATAACCTCTGTTTTTTAAAGGATGGACTCTTCAGTACTTTTTCATACCTGCCAAATGCATAAATGTTGGAACTATTGTGTATGGAGAAGAAACTCTACACATAGGAGAATCTTGGAGAACTCTGTTTGCACTGAAAAATCGTCGCATCGAAACTGTCCATATGAAAAGCAGAAATCATATTTCTTAAAAATTGTATTATATGAATCCTATGGAAAGCACTTTGTTATTCTTTCTAATAAAAAGTATTGTCATCAGTGAGAACTGTGAATTTGTGGTACATTTTTCAACTCCTTTCAGAGGTTCGTGGTAGGCCCAGATGAAATTGGGCAGTGTTCAGATTTCCGCTGAAATCAGTTAACTTGCAGCTAGGGCAGAAATAATTGCAGTACTGAATAAACTGCATCAGGTCTCTGTGGTTGAGCATGCAGTAAGTTACATTGAATTAAAAAAAAAATAAATAAGAAGATCTAGATGTTAACAAATAATGGTAACATTATAGCGTAAAGTAGCTTTTATTTAATAGCATATTTACTTTGTGTCCAGAGCAGCCTCTAGTCAGATATATTCTTTAAAGTGAAAATTTCTGTGCCACAGAAAGGTTTGGGAGTTTTAGTTTGGTTTATATTAAATAAGCATAGAACAGCATATGGTTCAAAAGAAATCCACTTCAGATCGGGCATTCTTTTCATGCAAGTCAGAAGAGTGTCTCTTCAGGACATCCAACAGAGACTAAAATGTATCTGTTGCTCAGGATGCACCCTGAGTTAAGCAGTACAGGTTTTCCAAAAGTAGCAGAGTTGAATTTTGGTCCTTCATACTCATATTGGTGGTTGTGCACAAAATAAGTAAGGCTCTCTGCTTTAACAAATTCAGAACTTTGGGGTTTATTCCTGATAAAATATCTTGGTCAGGCCTTTTATACAGTGCAATTCAAGAACAACCTGGCTTTGACTCTTATCTGATTCTTTACATCCTGGGCTTGACTCTAGGTTTTGAATATTTATTTCTTGGCCTCTCCCCTCTGCCAGAAGTGACAGCTTCATCCCCTTGGCCCTTCAAACTTAACACCTTTCACTCCATAGTGTTGCCTTCTCTAGGGCTGTTCACTAGAACAGTCTGTCTCTGTGCCAAGGATTTGGGCTTTTTCATCATTCAGTCTTATAAGCTGCTAAGACAGAAACTATTTTCAGCTGGATATTTTGTTTGGTTTACTGTGTGCCTGCTTAACCCCAGAGAGGAGGAAACTAAGGGGAGGATTTAAAAACATAAGTATATGTTGGGTAGTCACTTCTTTTTTGCAGTGCTTACCTGCTGATTCAGATTATGGTTACCAAACTGTGATTTGCACTTGCCAAAGGTCCAAGAGAGTGCTGCAGCCATGTAGGGTAAATGACTGTTGGTAGGTTGGCACCAGGATTTTGAGACTGATGAGTCAAGCAGCATGTGGCTTAGAGTTGTTTCGAGGTTACACAGACTGCTAACTTCCCTTAACTCCTGCCAGCCCCTCAAGCGTCTCCTGAGAAAGTCTCCAAATGCATATAAAATCATTAATATTCCTTCTGCACTCATTCTGAAGACACTGAGCTTTCATCTGTTTTACACAGAGGAACCGAAAGGGAATGAAGAAAGGGGCAATTGAACTTAGAAGAGTGTTAATTTTGTGTGCAAGCTTTTTGCCTGTTAAAATTTTAGTCTTGTACTATGCAGATAATGTTCTTATGCCTGGTATGCAGTTTTCAGAAGTCTCTATAGCAGCCCCAACTTATATATTTTTTCCAAATAATGTGGAAGCAATTCAGCGGAAATAATGCATCCTTTTTCCTAAAGAATTTATTGCAAACCTCTTCCACCTCCAAGTGGGAGGAGAGGGTTGACTGGATAAAGCCCAGGAGACAGGAGCTGCTCTTAGTGCAGCCTCAGGTGAGCCGACTCCTTCCTAGGGTACAGCAGGCTACCAGAGTGCTTGGAAATCATCTTGCCTAGCCCTGGGCATCACTAAATCAGTAGAAGTCCAAATGGCATGGAAGGGGAAAGTTGTTACACCACAGAGCAAGGGGTTTGATCAGACAGTGTTTGAGACAGAGCTGTTAGAGTACAGTGTCTATGTTTTATGTTCATTAAATGTAAGTTAATTAAGCCCAGCTGTTTCTTGGCTTGCCCTGGCACATTACCTTGTGTCCAGAACACACATTGTTTACAGCAAATGTTCGCTGCTTGTGGAAACTGTCTGCCCAGGCATATTTTAGATGTACCGTTTAGTGTTAAGTGCATTTGAAAGCATTACAAGGGGAAAGGGCTCTTCTTCCAGTCCTCATTTTGGTGAGGGTTTAATTAATATATGTTAAAAGGGAGCCCTATTAGCCTCTGGCAAACTGTCCGGGGCTTTCTTGCAGAGGAAGAAGCTGCTAACCAATGAGTGGGTTACAAAGGTACAAAAGACATGGGTTTGCATGCTGTCCAGAATGGGTGACAGGAAAGTGGCCATTTTTCTGTCCTAGTACACAAATAAATTCCCTGTTTTCTAATGAAGCAATCTTCCTTGAGCTAGGTGGAACATACGTCCCAAGTACAAGAAATCTACAGTAAGGAGATGAATTTTTATGTAAGGAAAAAACTGTATTCTGTGAAGTGTCAGACACTGAGAAATCTCTTCTTCACCTGAATGAGGTTTGGGTTCTTAAGTACTTTGTCTTGTTAATTCCTTACTTTGAACATTTTACCTGGTTATCCTTTTGAATCACTTTCATTCATTCTCTTCCTAAAAGCTATTAATACCAGTCCAAAATTCTTGGCAGCCGCTTCTCTGTCAGCGGATTTGAAAAGAGCCCCTGGCTACAGAATGGCAGGTCACAGGGGGAGACCAGTTTGTCTGTAGTTCTACCTGGCCTTGTGTCACAAAGCCTTAAAGCAGGGCTCCAGCACTTCCTTTGTCACTTTCTGTATTCATGCATCTTGTTAGGTGCTTAGCAAGAACTGACATTAGCAGAGTACCTAATTTCCTTGGGCATTTCCATCCCTTGTCCTTGAGTCCCTTTCTCTGCCGCTGAACAGACTCAGCCTGTCTCCGCAGAGCCAAGCACCCACATAACTGTCCTTCACTTCTTGTTAGAGTGGAAATATACCCTGGCATACCGTGGTCATGTTCTCCTCCTAATAAGATTAGGGAATGCGGCGTGACGCAGTGTTCCTGAGAGAACAAACATTTCTGTGGCTTTAAACTTACTTCAGTAACTTCCAAGCTTCTGTTGCAGAGAGGAAAACAGAATTTTTGATACCTAGATAGATAAGATTTTTGATACCTAGGTAGATAAGAGAACCAAAGGCATGCAAATATTTGAATAATTTCCTTTTTTCATTTTAATTCCTAGTTTCTTCATTCCATCTATGATCACAAAGATAAAGTATTTGACTAAGCTGTCAGCAATGGAGTTAACTTGGCTTTTACTTAAATTCTTATCACAAGGTCTTCAAAAGGTATGTACAAATCGCTGTTAACAAGCCCCCCTTTTTAGCTGTCCTTCACAGTCTTTATTTTTCCTTCTTCTAATACATTTGCTAGCCTGTCTGGTTTTTGGGTTTTTTTTCTTAAAACATGTTTTTGGGAGAGTCTGTCCCTTGCCATGCATGTGCCTCAGGGGAGATAGGACTGCTGGACAACTTAGTGTATTGACCCTGCACTCAGCATGGGTTTTCTCATTGTTGAGACCTGCCTGTATTGTTAGCTGGGCATTACCAGCTAGGGGGGATTTCTGTGATAAGAAACAAGCAGGTTTAAGTATAGTTAAGGTTTCAGATTAATACAATTTATTTGTTTCTTGATGGCTATGCTGCAGTTTCCCAGGATTCTATTCCATGCATTGTAATGACAGTTTTGCAAGGAACCCTAGAAAATAACTTAAAGACACCAGGAAAACAATTCAGGTCTTTTTGAGTAACACTATTCTGCCATTAATGCTCTATTCTTCCATTCTTACTCAGAAAAAAAAAAAATAATAATTTGAAGCATTTTTAAATCCTTCCCTTAAGTTTCAAGACTTGGTAGCACAGGTCCTTTTTGATGCTACCCTTTTCCCATCTTCTCTGAATGCTTCCTTTATTTTTTCCCCTCCAAATCCTTGTGTAATGCAGACAGTAGAGAAGGAAAAAGTAGCTGTTCCCAGTTATAAGGCACGCACTCACAGTGCAGTGATAGTTTTCACTGATTTTTTCCTTCCTAAGTGCTTCAGAGGTAGTTCCTGGGGTAACTCA
The DNA here is from genome assembly GCA_013389865.1 of Piaya cayana. Taxonomy (NCBI): domain Eukaryota; kingdom Metazoa; phylum Chordata; class Aves; order Cuculiformes; family Coccyzidae; genus Piaya; species Piaya cayana. The sequence goes on from WAAB01000388.1 coordinate 43,572, forward strand.
GAAACCATCAGCTCTGGTTCTGTGTCATCATATATACTTCTTTTTGTTTTGATGAGTAATATTTAAAAGGAGGGTTCTGATGGAGCTTGTTTAGGCCTAGTGCTGCATCCCATATAACCTCCACTTCCTAAAGGAAGAATTTGTCCTGTGTGCCCAATTGCACTGCTTTTGGATAACGTCCCCAGGACCAAATTCAAATCATAACAGAAGGAGTATATTCCATCCCCGTCACAGTTCTTGGTCCTGCTCTAACTCATCTTGTCCCCTTATTCTCCTTTAAGAGTCCATCTAGAACCCCTTCTCTGCAAAATCACTGTGAAGATTCAAAGTGGGGGTTCAGCCTGCAGTAACCTTCCCTGCAACCCAAAGTCATGAATAAACGTGCCAGAATTAAGACGTTTGATTGTCATGGGAACTGATAAGAGGTAAAGTTTCTTTGGAGTTTCCTGTAAAACACTGAAGTAGTGATATCTTTCATTCCCTCCACTTTCAGCACTGTTAAAGATTTATTTGCCACATGAATAGTCAATTTTTTCATGTTTATATTCAACGGATATTAGAATTAATTTTGATATCCTGAGTAGTGTTGAGCTGTGACATCTTCCATCTTGACATTTTGGAAATATATTTTTATTCAGTCTCGTTTTTGGTCTTGCTGAAAGCTCATTAGATGATGCTGTAGGTGGAGCATAGAAGGCAGCAGTCCTGCCCTTTCTAGTCCTTACTTGTGTCATCTCTGTGTCAGCCTGGCACTCAAGGTGCATTTCTATCAAGGCTTAAGCCATAGCAGGTTTGAAACAAACCTGCATTCTGGCTTCTCTGTGCTCCAGGAAAAAGCTCACCAGGACTGAAGTCACTTGCATCTCCAGTGACCTTAAACAGAATTTCATGCTGCCTCTTCTCCTTCCCTGTGCCAGTGTATGGGCAAGGATAATTTTGGTTCTTACAGGACTATAAAGCCTTTGCCTAGGTTTCTGATGATGTTTAGGAGGAATCCTTGGCCAAGTCCATAGTTGCATGGACTAAAATAGAACAAACGACAAACCTGAAAAACAAACTAAGTGTAGGCTTCTGCCTTTCTCCCTTGGGACTTTTTAGAAGAAATGCACAGAATTGCTTCTGTCTCAAATAAATAAGTAGCATTTGAACTATTCTTTCATAAAATGAAAACACCATGAGTCTTTAAATAACACTTCTCATTCCACCTCCTGGGATACCCTAGGGTTTGCATATATCTTACAGCTGCCTGAAGAACTGTGCTATGGCCCCTTCTCTAGTGGTGGCTGAGTTTCAGCTGAGTGTGTGTGGGTGTCCCCTGTGTTTTTCTGAATCAACACTGTTTAATTGCTGAATTCTGAAAAGCCTTTTATCTTGGAGGAGAAATTGAGCTTACTGTATTAAAGAAGGCACAGAGCACAGGAACCCATGACATTATTAATGTAAAAAAGCACTGAAGCTGTCCACTGAAATGTTTAAGAGTTGATAGTGCCTTGTGTTATGTTGGATTACCTTTGTTCATCTCTTCCTGATTCAATGATTTTATTAATAGCAAAAAATTTGCAAAACCATTCTAGTGTTGCGGTTCAGAGCTGTGTCATATCTGTTAGCTTCGCTTCTGGATAATGAGCTACCACAGGCAGAAAAATTACTAAACTTTTGATTTGTTTCTTTTAGAAGTGCCCTCTTCATATTCTGCTAGTAGTATTATACACACGAATGGAAACTACTGTATTACTTAGAAGATTAGTTCTACAAACCCCTGTTTGAAATGTTTTCACAAAGGATTTTTAAAAAAATATTACATGCAAAATCTGAATTTATGCAGGATCTTATTTCGTGAAATGTAGGTCTTTCACCTTATGCTTCTGGGAAGAGGCTGCCTCCTTCCTTGAGCTGTGTGTGGCATTTCCTCTGGCTCCCATTCTGGTCCCCTGACTATCTATAAGTATGGGATCGTGCACTTCTTTATGGAACTGTTCTTTTGGAGTGTCTTACAGATGCAGAAGATCCTATGAAGATGGGCAAGAATTTAAGGATGACAAGTCAAATGACTTTAAGGATGACAGAGAGAAATCTTCAGCAATGAAAAGCAGCAACATCAGAGAGCCAGTAAGCTCATGCAAGGGTCCAAAACTTGTCAGTTTAGAACAAAATCAGCTGTCAATGACTTAAAATAGGACTTGGACTGACTACTGAGCTCTGGGTAGCCTTAAGTACTATTGGTTTCATAACTAAACTGAGGTTTGTACATGTCAGCTGTGTTGTGTATGGTCTCCCAAAAGATCTCCAGTTCTTCCCAGCAACCTGCAGCTTGCACGTGCATGAGCCAAACTGTGGATTATTCCTGAAGAGAAGTCTTATATAGTGCTTCTTTGCATCAGTTCAATCACTACTTCCTCCAAAAATTAACTGCTTCAGAGCATTTTTTGAATGCTTTTGAACACAACATGATAAAGCACGTTCCTGCTTGGTCCTAGAAAAGACACTTCTGTTCCTTAGAGGGACTCCCTTCTTGTCTGTGGTAAGTGCAGAGTGAGAACCATGTTTTATTTCCATAATGGAAAGCCTATCCTTAGACACAATACTAGTTGAAATATAATGTGAGTTCATGTAGTGATAGGATGAGGGGGGATGGATTTAAATTGGAGGGGGGCATATTTATACTAGACATTGGGAAGAATTTCTTCTCAGTGAGAGTTGTGAGGCACTGGCATACATTGCCCAGGAAAGCTGTGGCTGCCCCATCCATGGAGGAGTTCAAGGCCAGGTTAGATGGGGACTTAGGCAGCCTGGTCTGATGAGAGGTGTCCCTGCCCATGGCAAGGGTGCTGGAACTAGATGACTTTTAAGGCTTCTTCCAAATCAAACCATTCTATGAGGCTGTGATTTCTTAGATCCATATTTTGATAAGTGATATCATAGCCAAGAGAATTGTAGCAGATCTAGCTTACCTGTAAATAAGTATTACTCAAACTCAGACAAAGGAAACAAATAAAAGCTGTTGGACTTGGAGATTTTTATAGGAGAATTCTTCACAGTAGGATATACACACCTATCTTGTTTACATTTTTGGATTTCATTAAAGCCTTTGACACAGTTTCTCACAGCTTTCTGCTTAGGAAACGGTCAGCCTCTGACCTGGACAGGCACACACTCTCCTGGGTTGAAAACTGGTTGGATGGCCGGGCCCAAAGAGTGGTGGTGAATGGAGTCAACTCCAGCTGGAGACCAGTTACAAGTGGGGTTCCCCAGGGCTCAGTGCTGGGTCCAGCCCTGTTCAGTGTCTTTATCAATGACCTAGATGAAGGCATTGAGTGCACCCTTAGCAAGTTTGCAGATGACACTAAGCTGGGTGGAAGTGTGGATCTGCTGGAGGGTAGGGAGGCTCTGCAAAGGGATCTGAACAGGCTGGACCACTGGGCTGAGTCCAATGGGATGAGGTTTGACAAGGCCAAATGCCGGGTCCTGCGCTTGGGGCACAACAACCCTAAGTAGTGCTACAGACTGGGAGAAG
>WAAB01000388.1:47109-80222 GCA_013389865.1 Piaya cayana
TCCCCAGTGACAGGGGACAGGATGAGAGGGAATGGCCTCAAGCTGCACCAGGGAGGTTCAGGCTGGACATTAGAAAAAAATTGTTCACAGAAAGGGTCATTGGGCTCTGGAACAGGCTGCCCAAGGAGGTGGTTGAGTCCCCATCCCTGGAGGTGTTTAAGGCATGTGTGGGTGAGGTGCTAAGGGGCATGGTTTAGTGATTGATAGGAATGGTTGGACTTGATGATCTGATGGGTCTTTTCCAACCTGGTGATTCTGTGGTAATGATGGTATTAGGTATGTAATAAATTTACAGAAGCAATAGAAAGGAAGGATTATGGAAGAATTCATCAGAGTTAAGTGCTGGAGTTAAAAAGGTGGTGGTGGGGAGGGGGGAATAAATGTGCAAGATCATGTAGTTCCAAATTCATTAGAAGCCACTCTAAGAAATCATCTTTTGAAAGTGATAAAGAAGGATAACTGGAGTTTTAGCTGAACACAAAATAAACAGAAGCAAAGAATAAGATGTGGCTGTCAGAAAATATAATCCTAGGATGTTTTGGACAGTATATTTTCACTGTAGATATGCAACAACTCATAGGTCTGCACTGAATTTGGGGTTTTTTTATCTATATATAGATAAAAATAGCACAATCTGGTACACAGATGATCTCATTAAAATGAAAACCTTATGGATGCTGTCTTGTTTGTAAAGGTAAAATAAAAAGCTTAGGGGAAAAATCTAAATGAAAAGATCATGTTGGCTGAAAAGTAATTAGGTAAAAACTATCTGTTAGTAATATTAGTCCAGATATTACGAAAAATTTCAAACCCTCGTTTTAAGATTCTGAAGCAGTCGCATCCGGGATAACAAGAACTGTAACAGCTTTTAAGATAAAGCTTGATTGCTTCCAAAAGAAATGCTATGGGATAGTTGCCTGCAAGAGGGGAATATTGGACTCGGACTTTGAAGCAGATTTCTGTTTCCAGTTCTCTGCTACAGTTACAACTGAAAACTGAACTAGGAGTTTTGCTCACACTCTTTCAGAGCAGGGGCCACAGTACCTAGTATCAGAGATTGTTTTCTTACTCCTTTCCTTTGTCAGAGTTGTTAACGTGTTTCAGTACTGTGTATCACACAAAAGATCTATCTAACCTCATATTTGCTCTGACTTTGGCTGATTTAACTGTAAGATTCATTTCTGAGATAACATAGTTTATAATTTGCTTAATACTGTTTGTTCTCTTTCTAAATACTTCTTCAGCTTGAAGGCAGGAGTGTATTGTTTACCTGTTAGACAACCAATCTGATGTGATCTCTGTTAGCATCATTGCAGTGGAAGAAATAAAGGAGTTAAATCATTAGCCTGTTAAGTTATTGCTAAATGCTGCTAGCTTTCTTTTGGTTTGCTCAATAAACTGTGTGTTGTAGCAATGTGTACACAGCATCCTGGGTTGGACATTCAATTACTTGTGAACATAGAAGTTGATAATCTCATGGCCAGTGATGCGAGCAACACTTCCCATTTCAGTTTAACAGCAATTGCTCAATAGCTAGAGCACTTTCCTTCCTTTTCACATACAGTTCAGCAGCACACAGACTCCTGGGTAGAAACATTTCATGAGAACCATGGCATAAGGGAAACTTTCTCAGCTTTAGCTAACAATTCAAACCTAATCCAAGTCACCAGGAAAACCACAACTACTATCATCTCAGGGCTTGTTGAAGGGCTTCTACAGTGTGGACTAAATGACTCAAACCCAGCTCCTAGTCAGGAAATCCATAATCCACTAACTGTCACAGATGGCATTATTTGATGTACTTCATCATCTAATGAGGAAAAAATACAGGCTTAGGAAAACATGGAAGCAAATTCAGATATAAAGGAGTGGCATCCCAAAGACTAGAACTGGTTAAGTGTATCATATAACTTTGGTTAATTCTTCCTTACCTCTGTGGAAGGAGAAAGACTAGACTTTAGCGCCCCTTTTGTAAAGGTGGAAGGAAGAGTGTGTGTATAAGATCAGTCACTGAAGAAAATCTCAAATCTAAGTGGGATGTCATCATGAGACCAGCAAGTGTGTGCTGCTTCAGCGTGCACATAAAAACTTTCCACCTCTGTGATGTGCTCTTAAGAACACAGAGTTCTCTGGAAAACATACAACAGCTATACAGACTTGAACTCCAAAGTTGTTGGTAGGTGTGGTTAAAACATGCACGCAGGCACTCTTTAAAATCATGTATGTGTGTATCTTCTTGAATGGTTGGACTCGATGATCCAGTCTGTCTCTTCCAACCTGGTTATTCTATATTCTATGATTCTTCATAGCTGAAGAGAACACACTGAAAAGATGTAATTTAAGAAATAACTTATCTCCCATGTGATACTATGTCAACATAGGCAAAGTTATTGCAGGGTGATCTGTCATCACCAGCGTGGCAGAGTCCACTACCACAAAGGCTGTTCATGAAGGCAGCATACATTATTATTTACTTTCCATTGGTACCTGCAAGCCTCTATGCATCTGGTTCTGTAAAATCCTGTTGTAGAAAGCCATATCTATTTATGAGGGCTTATCTGTAAGGAAATTATGAAAGTCAGAGGGTTGAAAACAGCATTTTTCTTGAGGACACATGGAGGGGTCATAGGCAGTGAGCTGAGACTTCTCTGAGATCGCAGAGGGGAACTGAGCATCGCCCTCAGGAGTTCCAATATAGTATTTTGCTGTGTTAGCTTCCCTTTTGCACTTTTGCAGGAGGCCCATGCTTCAGGAGCTTATTTCAGAATCTATGAAAGTCATAGAGGCATAGAATCATAGAATGGTTTGGATTGGAAGGGACTGCGAAGGTTGTCTTGTCCAAGCACTGCCCCCCACCCCTGCAGTGAGCAGGGACATCTTCAAATAGATCAGGCTGCTCAGAACCCCACTCAGCCTAACCCTGAATGTTTCCATTGTAGGTACCTAGTCTGAATTCAGCTCGGTAATGAATTATTGGTCTCAGTTCTTGTAAGAAAAATAAATGTTTCTACTGGCATGAATGTTCCCTGATTATCCCCTTAGAAAAAAAAAACTGCTCAGCTGCTGCACCTGGTGGTCATGCACAGCCTGAATTTTGTCTGCCTGGGCAGCTGTTGGAAGGCCATCAGGAGCTCTGCAGAAAGCAGAACGCTGGCATCCAATAGCAGTTACAGTCCTGTACAGCTGGCTGCTTCAGATCTTCCAGGGAGAGTAACTAGAAATCATATGCAAGAGTTTTAGTACACAGATGAACTAATGTGCATGGGAGCCTCATTCAAAGATACAGTTCTTACTCAAAAAAACAAGGTTAGATTTTAAAATCTGCTGTTAGGTAAAGATATAAGCACCCCATCCAGTGAGATCTGACTGAAATAAATGAAGGAATCATGCTAGAAGATGTGATATGAAGTAAAAAGAAGTCCACCACAACAGAGTGAAGAAGGAGGTAATTTTTACTACCTGATGAATTACAGCAGGGGTCCACTTGTCAGTTTAGTGCTTTGTTAAAATACCATCAGAACGTATGTTCTACATTACCTTTTCAGGAGAGTCCAGATGCTGTGATGGAAACAGCATAGATGGCTCTTCAGGAGCTTGAGGTCCTTACCTAAATTGACCGTATATGTGTATAAATATGAAAATAATTGGTACAATCTTTGTTCACCTAATCATATCGGCCATCGCTACTACCTCTGAATGAATGCTACAAGACACACAGTGTGCTGAGCATGGCTGGGAGAATTTCCTTTTGTCTTCAAAATGAATCCAATATGACAGAATCAAATGCAGCCTTAAATTTGCATTTCTATGACTATTTGGAAATGAGACATAAACTTGCTTTTCCTGTGTAGGTCATAGGTATTTACCGATGACACATTTTCTCTCTGGCTGTTTGGGCCACTGGGAGCAATATCTGGCCCACGTCTCTCCCTGTGCAGGGATGGACAAGCGTATGGACAGGGGAGCCCTGGCCACACAGTGAGCCACCTGTGCCAGAGAGACCCGTGTGGGGTGTGGATCCTCCAGGAAGAGGCCAAGTTGCCTGTTCTGAGGAAGATGACGATGCTTGCATTGCCTGACCTGCCTGCTCCTGCCCAGTTCTGCCCACCTGAAGATGTTGTGGGGCTTTGGCCTGGGCTTGAATGCCTGTTTAGGTCATAAAATCATAGAATTATAGAATCACCAGGTTGGAAGAGACCCACNTGGACTTGCTCCAGAGCCTCAACATCCTTCTTGTGGTGAGGGACCCAGAACTGAACACAGTATTCGAGGTGCAGTCTCACCAGTACTGAGTACAGAGGGAGAATAACCTCCCTAGACCTGCTGGTTACACCATTTCTGATACAAGCCAGGATGTCATTGATCTTCTTGGCCACCTGGGCACACTGCTGGCTCATGTTCAGTTGGACAGTGACTTCTGCCCTGTTTTGGTTTGCTTCTGCCCCAGCTCATGGATGGCTCTGTCTCATTTTAGGTCTAGTTCCTTTCAGGTCCACCTCATGGTTAGATCCAGTTTGCCAGCAGCTCCAGGTAGTTTCAGATCCAGCTAGTTCATCTATGGCTCCAGCTCATTTCAGCTCTTGTTTTGTGCAGCAAAAGCTCATTTGTTTCTGACCCTCATTTGTTTCAGGTCCAGATCCAGCCTGTCCTTGCATGCAGCACGTTTCAGGCTCCAGCTGGGTTTCATATTTTCTGGATTCATTTCGGTTCCATCTTATTTATAGTTTCACTTCCATTCCACCTCCAGTTCACCTGTGGCTCCAGGTACATCTCATTTCCACTCTGGAAACCCACACACTACTTGTCTTAGAGAGCTGCACTTTAATGCAATTGCACTACCTTTTTTATCAGAGGAAGTAGGCAGTGTTGAGATGCCTTTAGTGCTGGGAAATAGCTGTATAGAGGACTATCTGCTGCTCAGCTCTACCAGAACTGAAAATGTAGTGGTAAGTCGTAAATGAGGTGTATATGAAATACAAATATAAATATGTAAAAGTGAATATTTGCCAGGTTACTCTGAAAACTAGCAGATTAACTTTATGATGCTCTTGGTCTTACTATCCGCTAATCTAAGGCTAAGGAAACAGTAGGTTTGTACAGTGTGTGCACTTATACGCCCTGAGACATATCACCTAATACCATATTTGTAAAGATATTTAGGGGCAGTCAACTTCTAGTGATTTTACTGAGTGTGGGTGCCTTAGCAGCTCTTGAAGTATGATCTTTCCCTTGTATGGGCTCAAGTAACCTGAATATAGATAAAAAAGGCAGTAAAACCTTTCCTCATATTAATATAGGGTTATTCAGGTTTGAACTACACAGGTAGTTTGTTGATGGAAGGAGCGTAGGTCCCTCAGAAATCCCCAACAAGGATTCTTCGTGTTCCTAAATGAATCCTTTCATACTGCTGACCTGAATCAGACATTTCTGGGCCTAAGTCATGAGCTCCAGCATGGCTGGAAGCAATGCAAGGAAGAGAATAGCAGATCTCCTGAAGTCCCCACATAGGCGTGCAGGTCCCAGGCGCTACCAGCAGGTCCCAGACAACAGTGGTAGTTTCCCGTCTGGGGAAGGAAACTGGGCTGAATGGAGCTGCATTGAACTCAGCAGTGTGTATCTAATTGGATCACGCTGCTCATCAGTTCCTCAGAAGAATCATTCAAGAGCGGCTCTGTTGTGTAACGTGGGACATAGTCCACGCTGTATGATAGTTTGGGCATTCTGCAGACTTCAAAAAGGGGTTTATATCAATCTGTTATAAAAGCCTCAGAGCTTGTTGAATTAACAGACACTTGCCCCATAGTTATGCATCCAGTAAGCCCAGCCACAGAGCCCTTTCCAACCTAGTGTTATGGTGGCATATCAGTATTTGACACTTGTTATTTATGGATGAAAGGGTGGCATTTCAGGACACAGTAGGTCTCCCATATTTAATAGGCTTAAGCTTAAGAATCAATTCTCAGGCAGGTTCTTTCTTGCTGTACCACTTGATGGCACACTTGCACCAGCACACTGCAGGCTGAAGGCAGAACAAATCAGCAAGCAAATCCTGTCCAAAGTTGTTCCACTTAATTTGTTTTGCATCATGAATGTACCTGTTTAATTGGTTAAAGGAATCTAACAGTGTAGGACTGAGTAGGAATAAGCAGGGCATACAAAACAATTAAACGAAGAAAGCTTTATATTTTGCAATTCTAATCCTTGATATTCACCAGATGATTAATTACATTTTCATTCTTTCAGCAAGTTTGCATCCTTTTCATCCAAAGGTGGCGCATCTTCCTTGCCCAATATTTTCTTCTTTCTCTATTAGAAGGTTTGTAGCAGTTTCGTTCATCACATGTGTTGCTAGACAGTAACTGGAAATTAATATATGTCCTCAGAGTAATGAAATTAAGAGCCAACTTTATATCAAAGGAACATTCTCCAGTGGGAAGAAACTACTTCTGAAACTGGTTGAGCAGCATAAGAACGAATGCCCTGGTGTATCAGAGGACCCCCAGGTCTCATGTAAGGCAGGAGAAAGACTGCTTGCTTTGCTCTGCTATCATCCTTGTGTCTACACCTGAAAAGTCAGCGGCCACCTCTGGCAACCTCTGCTCTGCATCTAATGTTAGAATTGGAATAAAAGCAGCAGACTGCAAGTTGAATCTACTCTAACAGAGGCCATATAAGCTGGTGAATTTAGGGGAGGTCCATTCTCACCTCTGTAGCCATAATTTCTTTTCTGGTTTTACATCCGCAGCTTGTACTTCCTCTATCATTCATCTGTCTCGACCACAAACTCTTGGTCTTTGAATGCTGTTTTGGTATTATTAGTATGTCCTTTCTACCTCATTTAATTCTACCCTTTTGCTTATCTTCATACTTGCAAGTTTTGTCAACATCTCACATTTGTTAACGGGTCTTACAAATTGGATGCTTTGTCTCTCTGAGTTCCTGTGTGAAGAGGAACTCGAGTAAAGCTTGTAACAAAGGGAATATCTTTACATCGATTTGACGTAAAGTACCCCAAATGAAAGAATGAAGTAAACAAGAAGTCGTTATCATAATACTTAGTGACTCCAGGAGATTTTCTTCAAATGATATATAAGGGCATTTACTTCACCCTTCACCATTTACTTCAGCCTGGAAAGGGGCGGATTTAGACTTGACAAAAGGAGGAATTTCTTCACAATGAGAGTGGTGAGGCACTGGCACAGGTTGTCCAGGGAAGCTGTGGCTGCCCCATATCTGGAGGTGTTCAAGATCAAGTTGGACAGGTCCTTGGGCAGCCTGATCTAGTGGGAGGTGTCCCTGCCCATGGCAGGGGAAGTGGAACTGGATGATCTTTAAGGTCAGTTCCAACCCAAACCATTCTATGATGCTGTGATTCATGAAGGAAAGGAAACTCTGCCTTAATGATCAGGCAGAGGTCTTGGGATTAAAATGGGACAGGAGGGACAGATTTTATGGAAGAGAACAACCTGAAAATGGCTGTAGTCTTTTAACCTCTTTCTGCAGTGCTTAGAAACTCTAGTCCAAAGAAGTAGAAAGATTTTTAACCAACCTTTGCATAATGTAGCTCTTGAAAAAGTGCTGTCTCAAAGATTGGGGGCACATATTTCTGTACCCAAACTGTTCAGAGTGTCAGACAAACTATCTAAAACTATCTAGGAAGCAGGTAGACACAGGACATGGCTGTGATCCAAGAAAACTGTGTCTTCACCCTGGTCTACCATCCAAAGATTGTCCACTGAATTGAATTTGTGCTGTTCTCCCCATAAGGAGACCAAGCTCTTCACTGGTCTGAAGTTTCTTTTTTCCCTTTCATCATCATTTCTTGTGCCAGTTCCACGTTACTTTTGGTGGACTTTGAGCAGCACTTAACCTCAGCCCTCTGTGACAGGCACTTTATCAGTGTAACAAAGCATCTCTGGTCTTGTGGGAAAAAAGAAGTCGTCATCTGGAAGTGGCTGAAACTTACTACTGGTTGAAATGCAGAGAGAGAGGCTGAGAAAAGGGAACTTGTCAGCTTTACCTTGATAAGCCCATGAGTGTGAAAGACATACCACATGCAATTTCCATTGCAGAGATCAGGAATCCATAAGAAGTGTGAATGAGGGAAAGGAACCAGGCACGTAGAAAATAATTCCAGCTAGAGAACCTGGGGAGTTCCAGGTGATTTTCCAGGTGGCCCTGCTTTCCCCCTGCCCCCCATCAAGGAGATTCTCAAAATTGTCTTACCAGATCAAAAGAAGGTCATCCATTACAAAGTACATCAAGGTAGCAAGGTAGTCTTTTCAGATTAACCTTCCTATATTTTTTCCCCTTGGGTAAAAAACAAGGTGATAAACTCGCTCATAGTAGGAAGGCTGTTACTATATCACCCAAGGGTATTTTTAGTGGTTTTCCATTTAGTTAGGATCATCTTCCTGGTTCACCTAAAAGCAGCATGCTTTATCTTCCTTTTCTTTCCCTGATACTGGAAAATTCATCCACAGGCACAAACATCCTCTCCTTTTCTGCTGGAGGACAGATATGGACTGTTTAGGTAGAGTTGGCTTTCAGAGGCTGAAAATCCCAGCTGTCCTTACAATGACAGATCAGAAATTAATATCCTATTATTTAGCAGCATCTCAAATCATGTAGCTTCAGGAGCAACTCACAGCAAAGGAACCGACATGTGCCATGCTACTATGCAGAAAAATCCCATCCAGGAGCAATGAAGAGGACTGGCCATCAACTGGACACCTACAACTCCTTTTCCTCCCTCTGAGGCACAGCAATAAATAATGATCTACATTAAATACTTGCACTGTGGCACGATAGCCAAGCCATAGCAGATGTCACATCCTTGAATTTGGGGTTTCTGTCAGATGGAAAGTCATGATTTGAGGGTCATCTTCATCCAGTTAGCTGTTTGGTGTCAGCTGGAGGAAATGCAAGAAGCCATGCAACTCAAACATGTGTTTGTACTTGCTTCAAAAACGGATTGCAGCTAAGGAAAGAAACAAGCTTTGGTTACTTGCATTCACTCCCTCACATAAAAACCATCTGAAAGAATGCAACACCACAGTATATCAGATAAATCAGATCTGATGGGAGGAAATGTGGATCTGCTGGAGGTCAGGGAGGCTCCGCAAAGGGATCTGAACAGGCTGAGTCCAATGGCATGAGGTTTAAGAAGGCCAAATGCTGCATCCTGCACTTGGGGCACAACAGACTGGGAGAAATCTGGCTGGAAAGCCGCCTGGAGAAGGACCTGGGGGTGCTGGTTGACAGCCGACTAAACATGAGCCAGCAGTGTGCCCAGGTGGCCAAGAAGGCCAATGACATCTTGGCTTGTATCAGAAACGACGTGGCCAGCAGGTCCAGGGAGGTTATTCTCCCTCTGTACTCAGCTCTGCTGAGACGGCTCCTTGAATACTGTGTTCAGTTCTGGGCCCCTCATCACAAGAAGGATATTGAGGCTCTGGAGCGAGTCCAGAGAAGAGCAACGAAGCTGGTGAAGGGGCTGGAGAACAGGCCCTATGAGTAACAGCTGAGGGAGCTGGGGTTGTTTAGACTGGAGAAGAGGAGGCTGAGGGGAGACCTCATTGCTCTCTACAAGTACCTGAAAGGAGGTTGTGCAGAGGAGGCTGCTGGCCCCATCTCCCCAGTGACAGGGGACAGGATGAGAGGGAATGGCCTCAAGCTCCACTAGGGGAGGTTCAGACTTGACATCAGAAAATAATTTTTCACGGAAAGGGTCACTGGGCACTGGAACAAGCTGCCCAGGGAGGTGGTTGAGTCCCCATCCCTGGAGGTGTTTAAGGCATGGGTGGATGAGGTGCTGAGGGGCATGGTTTAGTGTTTGATAGGAATGGTTGAACCTGATGATCCTGTGAGTCTTTTCCAATCTAGCGATTCTGTGATTCTGTGTGATTCAGCCAATCTCACCCATCATTAGCACACATGGCACTAAGTTGGAGGTTGGAGGTCAGTAGCAGGGGGCTGGAAGATAAGAGCTCCACTGAGGAGAATAAACCAGGATATATGGGTTATCATGTCACAGGCCAGTCACCCAACTGCAGTGGGAAAACCTCTGCTGTAGCACTGAGTTCAGGGAACAGGGCAGCCCTGTGGTGTGCAGGGCATTCCCTGTCCTTGTTGAAGTCCATCAGTGTCTGCTTGCTAAACAGATTTTGGCAAAGCAAGGCTGCTCCTGGGCTCCACTGAGCCCCCATGCTGCTGCAGAAAACCACTGTTTCTTTGCTCTGAAAATAGACCTGTGCACATTTTGATCACAGCCTGAGTGAAGGACATTTTAAAGGTGCACACATTTGCAGAGCATTTCAACAGCTGTGCTTCTTCTGCAGCAATTCAACTTCCCTGGGGTGGCAGAGACACCTCTATGACATTTTTAAGTCATTTAGGGTTTTCCATCTCCCTCCAGATTAAAGTTTATTTTATTTGGGGTGAGGATATTTTGGAGATGCTTCCTGGCTGGCCATTTCCCTCACAACAGCTTTATGGCACAGCCATAACCACATGCTTGCACAGTCCACCACATGCTCTGCCTTTGCCAGGGCTGCAGCTGGGTCCCTACTGGTGGAGTAAGAGAAGTCTGGTTTATCTCTGTAGATTAAACTAAGTGGCAAGCTCCTGGGCCACTGGGCAGGCATTTGTTTATGCAGGTGCTAAGGTAAGGTGAGTCCTTCCCCCCTTGTCCAAAGGTCTGAATTGTCTTTGTGCATTTACTGACTGCTCTGATCACTCAGCTGGGTTCCACCCATTTGCCAGTGTTATTTATACCACAGCACTGGAGTTTCAGAGGGGCTGGAAACTGAGGGCCATGGTGCCAAAGTGATGGAGATGCTTACTGAGCCCCAGAAAGGAGGGTGAGGGGCAGTTGGAGCCAGTGAGTGCCCAGTGAATGCATCCAAAGCCCCTGAGCTCCCATACCTCACAGGGGAGATGACCATGAGCCAAGCCCCGGTGGTGAGGGCTGGGCGCTGGGGCCACCAGGACAGCAGGATAAAAGGGGTGGGTTTGACAGCGCTGCACAGAGCACGTTTCATCCCTGGGGGACAAAGAACAAAAGGCAGTGGATGCCGAGAAGTAGGTTTTAGCTGCCCGTGGAGCCTTCCCATTCTGGCTGGTACAGTTGAGCAATGCTCAGAAAACCCGAGGCAATCAGTGATAGGGGCTGTTTATCTTTTTATTATAAATTTAGTATGAATGACCAATGGAAAAGTCACAATGGAGTACCAAGAACATTTTATCAAAATTTTAGCAGCATTTTAAACAGTAATAGATTCCCAATCTCCTCCAGGCACCCCTTGACCTTTGCCTCCCACCCATGAAACAGCAACCTTCACCCAAATGTGCTTTCCAAAGGGGATGTAGCTAACCATTTCCCCCTGAGCTGCTGTGAAAAAATCTCATCCCAAATGCTGGTTACCATGCAACCTCCATCCATGCAGGGCCAGGTTCCCATCCTCTCCTTGCCGTTCACAGCATGGTGGGAGGCTGGCAGGCTGTGGCATGGGATGGCATGTGCCAGGGAAATCCAGCATCTGCTCACATCCTAACCATCCTCTTCATGCCAGCCCCTGCACAGGTCAGCACTCCTGTGGCTGCTCATACCTTCAACCACAAAACCAGGTTTAAGCCCAATTCTTACCCGCTGCTGCCCTTTACCTCTGTACATGGGTGTGCCATGCACCCCACAGTCCCGTTCCTGTACCTGAGAGTGTATGGCTGTGGCTGGATGGACAGAGAAAGGAGAGACTGACAGTCCATTCTCTCCCTGGAACTGATAGCAGGGCAACCGGGAGCTGAGACTTGAAGGGGAAAGGTAGAAGGTGAGCAGTGAGACACTTCAAATTCAACCCACAAAATGAAGTCGGTCTACTATCACCTAATGTGGAGAATCATGGTCTGCCTACTAACTAACAAGAACTAACTTTTTTTGTGTGTGTTTTTTTTTAAAGTTACATTAAGACATGAACAGTACTATCCCATCCTCGTTGGTGGGAGCTTGGCGAAAACAATGTTAATTTAGAGGTGGGGAAATACAACACATGCCCATACGTGTAGACAACAACATAATATCAGCAAGCTATTCCCCTGCTTCTTTGGTACTTCCAAAACTTTCTTATCCAAAATATATAAGGGAAATGCACCATTTAAAAGTTACTGTTTGTAAGTATTTACACAGCCATAACCATCACGCTATGATACACAAAGATCAATATGATATGAACAAAGTTATTTTATGAAAAGCACTTCTGCACATTTTATTTTGTTCCAGTATCTTAATAGCTTTAAAAAAAATCATGTGTTATGCAGTCCTGTACCTCGCTTCTTCTTATATCAAATGGACAAGAAACATTTCCTAAACCATACTCTTCTTCAAAAGATTAAAAAATTGCCACCAGAATGATACACTATGTACAAATTTTACTAAATATTAAATTCTAGGCAATTATTTTCACCCCACTGGTAATATAACTTAGGTATTGTTACCTACTATATGCATATATATTTCTTTAATATATAAGAAATGGCACCACATCACCATGTCACCAATATGACACATTGTTATGTACAGTAGATAAGAAGTTAGATATGGAAGATGGATCCTCTCCAACTGGTTCTTTCATGGGGGAATGCTTCTCCCCTTCATAGTAGCTTGGCTGTTTCCCCTTTCCCCAGCGGAGGAGGCTCTTCAGACGTAAGGCAGGATCCCGTACATCAGCAGCGCCATCACCCCGGCACTGAACAAGCCGGCCACGGGCACAGTCACAAACCACGCCAGAAAGATGTTGCGGAAAAGGCGCCAATCAACAGCTTTCTTGGAGCGAATCCAGCCAACAGCCACCACAGAGCCGACCTTGGAAGTATGGGGGAGAGGAAGACAAGATGTGAGGGGTAGGTCCAAGAGCCTGTAACATGGCCACACCAATGCCAGTCAGCTGATACCAAGCAATGCTCTGAGATAAAGGAGCCCAGGATGGATCTGTTCTGGTGGAGTGGCCTGAGGGTGGCAATTCCAGGGTGCTTTAATCACTATTTTTCAATGATCTCCTGTTTTTTAAAGTCTTGGGTTCAGCAGAAGGAGAGGAGTCTTCTCTGCCCTCCTAGCTCTCAGATCAGCCATGAATGAAACCGAGGCAGCCTTCCAGCCACCCAGCATCTGACTCAGTTTGTAGGGGAGAGGGCAAAAGTCCACCAAGCCTGGCCAGACTGTGGTCTAAATCATGGAAACACTGGGAAAGTGTTTTTAAGGATCTGCCAGAGAGTATGGCATGGGGCAGGTCAGAATAGCTATGGTTCCTGTCTCACCTGCCTGTCCTCTTGCTCATTTGGGATGTCCTGCCTGTTCACCCAGCAGCTGCTGAACCTCTGCAGCTTACAGCCTTCCATATGGACCTAATTCCAAACACATCTATGTATTTCAGTAGTGTGGGCTATAGATAAGGCAGCAGTGGCAATGTAAGCAGCTGAGCCCACCCTATAACAGTGATAGTAATTGGTAGGGGGCAGACAGCACAAGGATAGAACCAACAGAGCTGTCCAATATCAAACTCATCCATCTAAGCTCTCCAAGCTCTTCTGGACCGTACAGCAAAGCAAAACATCCAGTGCTAAAATCCTCCTTACGGACAAAACATCAGCCTGATGCTATGGGGTGTGCAAAACTACAACAGGCATCAAGAGATCTGGCTTCAGGTGGGGAATGGATAAACCACCAAAATATCCTTTTAAGGCACTACTACCAGGGCAGCTGGTTAGGCCAACATTTTTGAAGATAAAATACATTGTGGCATGGGCAAAACGACAACCTTTCCCTCCTTCAAATGTATTTTCAGTTAATAAGCTCAGATATAAAGCCAGCATATTATTTTTTTTAAGAAAGAACTGGACTGAGAAAAACATTTCTGGTGAAAAATGACGCAAAAACTTCAGAAACACTGTTTTCTTTCTGCCCTGGAAGTGGCCCTCCGTGCTGTTAACAAAAACGTGTAAATTAGTGCAAGTTTATTCAAAGCAGCAAGAAATATGGAAGGAATATCCTGTTTTGAAGGAAAGGAAACTCCAAAACACAGCTGGGCTTGTGTTCCCTGAAATGCCATCCCTGCCTCCTCTTCCCTTCTTGTTTTCTTTACGGGAGTATCAGTCCCTGCCTATAGGTTACAAAATGGGCTGCTCCCCATGTGTGGAGCCAGGAAAATTTTAAATGCTTGGAGGATAAGGGAGCAGGGAGTGATAGGGTGGGGATATCAAATCTTCATCTTTTGTTAACACCTATTTAACTTCTAACTACTACTTAACATCTGTCTCGGGGAAAAGAAAAGGGTTATTTGTGGAAGATCCTTTAACTCTATGGAAATAAGACTCAAAAGTGCCTGTGACAGAACAAAGTAAAACTAAACCTGATATTTTAGGACTGAAAAGGCCTCAGTCTAAAGCTTGATCCAATAAGGAAATCAGGTAACATCTAATCTGAATACCCCTTGAGTGCAAAATACACTACTCTCTATTTAGGAGGTATAAGTGCATTTAGGAGATGCTCAGCTAAGATAAATCACACACTTGTGACTATATTAAAGTGTTGGCCTGAGGAAATAGCATTTGGTTTTTCACCAGGTCAGCTGTTAGGCTCTGCTTTAGATTTTACATGTCCTTTTGCATCTGTCTGTCATACTTGCAAGAAGAAGCATTGCTTATTGAGCAAGTCTGTTGTCTATGTACAATAATCTCTGAGTCCTTCCTGAAATTTAAAAGGTATCAGCAATGATGGCATTGGTAATCTGCTTTAAACATTGTTAAAGTTTAGTTTATTAATAGTGATTTTGATGGACTAGAGGTTAGGAGAGTAGCTAAAACTTGGGTGTAGGGACACTACACCATCTGCAGAATTTCAGATGATAACTACTTTGAGATTGGTTTTAAACTATTGCAGTTTGCCTTCAGTATGCTCTGCTTAAAGCACAGCAGAATTGCTTTTGGCTCTCTTGTTCCTGTGCAATGCCATATCATAATAACACACAGAAGATCATAGCAACATCACAGCAACACAAAGAATATTTTTCAAAACCCCAAAATCATAACAGCAAAATGGAGCTGACAGTATGACCTCAGCAAAGTCACTTTTGCACAGAAAAAGCATTTAATTCCTGCAAATTTTATCTGTATGTGAACATGTTCAATCTGTTATAGCTGAGAAATGCCTGTTTACTTCTAGATCTCATATCTTAGACTAAATAACAGATGCTACATGTAAGATTTAGTATGACCCTTTGCCTACCTGAGCAGCAGAAAGGCAAGCATTCACACCACACCAGCTTTTCAGTGCTAAACCCCAAAGGAGGTTGAAAGGGTGCAGACAGAGTGATGGGACTACCATATTCAGACTCACAAATTCCTTTGGGGGTTCAAAAGTTTAGGTCTTTCTCTCAGGCCTTCTTGACTTGGAGTCTTTCAAAGGGACTTCTCCCTTTTGAGGCAATGACAAAGGTGTAGTTCAACAGGCACCAAGCATGAAGAAGCTGCTGAGCTCTAGATTTAGGATAGGCGTAGCGGGCAATGGCTACTTCACGTAAACGAAAGCCTCTGATTTAGGACTAAATGCAACTCCTGATCTGGAGGGTTTGATGAACCTGGCTCAGAAGCTAGTGCTTTTCTCCTGGGTACCAAACTTCAGTTTGCCACCATATCTTCTCCAAACCTGAGAACTGCTGCTCAGAGCTTTCCTTCATACTTGGCCTCCATTTCTCATTATAGTCTATTGCTTTACCTCATAAAGGTCTCCCCCCACCTAAGGTGTTTCACACTGCTCCTTCTTTACCATCAGTTTATCTAGCTGGCGCATGTTAATTCGACTGACACCCCTTCCGTAGGGCTCCTGCTTTAGCAAAGGCTATTTTGCTGTGGAGCAGATATTGAGGAAAAGAATAATTTCCACTCCCTAATGCTAGAGTTTAGGACTAGGCCTTGAACATATTTTGGTTTTGATTTCTAGAGCAAAATAATTTTTCTATTGATTCTTAAGAAGGCACATTTTCCTCAGTGGCTGACAACATTTTCAGAGAGGCATTTTCCCATGGAATAAATGATACATAATAGTTCTTTTATTCCTTCACTGGGGCCTCGAGGAAAACAAGGAATACATCTGTTACAAGTGTTTGCTTTATCTTGTGTTGATTACTGAGGATCTTTCAACTCAGGGTCTCAATCTGCTGATGCACATAGTTATAATAACGTGACATCCTGCAACTTTCTAATCCTGTTGCAAAGTGGATCTTCCCATTAAGAATGATCCATCTAACGAGACACAGAAAACTACAGACCCAGGCTAATCACATTAACTGATTTTATGGAAGTATTTTTTAAAAGTAATTATTTCACTCTGTGGTCAGAAAAAAAACAAGATTTTATCTGTGTTGAGTCAAGGAATACCATCTAATGCCTTTCTCTTTCAGCTTCCAAGACATTTTATTTTTAAGTTCATTCTATTTGTCTGCATCAAAGTGTATTTTCTCTTTTACAAGGATTGGATAGAAGTGCTTCAGGCATGCAACTGGGATAATCAAAGCTGTATTATTCTCCCTGGCAAATTCTTCATCACACATTTGATATACCAGTCAGCTTAAAGGGAGGTGGTTTCAGGCCAGCATTTTTAGAAGTGGATCATGTTGTTATTATTTTTTTCCTCCCTGTTTGATTCAGAGGAACCAGTCTGGCCAGTGCCAGGAAATCCAAACAGCCTTTCAGAGTAGTTCAGTCTTGGCTGCTTCTCAAAGAGCACTACAGCAGAAGAAAGAAATTATTTTGCAATAGAGGAAGGCTTTCTGAAGAAATGGTTTTCACCAGAAAAAGGCCAATTGAATCAACTTGGGAAGTTTTGCAGGATGTGTGGATTTCATTGACTCTTTCACTGGAAACCAGGTCAATGTCACAGGCAAGGATGCCCGGCCTCTTGCCAGTCTGCCTGCCGTGGAGCTGTCAGCCTCTGAAAACCTGCCTGCCCCAGCCAGAGCTGGAGCAGTTCCAAGGTCCCCTTGGAGAGGGGGCGCAGTAGTGAACTCTATGGGATCTGGCTCTTGTAGGGCTGGGTGGTACGTCCCAGAGCAGAGGGGCATTGCCTTTCTGGGGTCTCTGATTTCAGAGGGGCTTCCCAGAGGGTGAGGGATACAGACAACTCTGTGTGTGGGAGAGTTTGAGAGTCCCTGGGGAAACAAAGGAAAGAAAAATGGGATATTTGACTTAGGAATTTCCTAGGGAACAAAATTACAAATTCCCACTATGTTCTTCCAGCAGTGTAAATGTCCACATGCTTCCCATTGCCTACAAGCAATATAAATGTCTTCTCACACAGCATATCTTATTAAACTCTGCCCATTACCTACTCTATATCTATACTTCAAACTGGTCTTATTGTTTTAAAAAAAGCCCAAAATCCTGTTCAAAGAACTAAATTCAAGGGCTGGATTCTGTATTATAATGCACAAAAGTGAGGACAAGTTGGTTTAAAAGGAGAGAGACATTAAAGTATTAGGTTAATGATGTAGCAGCGTTTTGCACACAGGTGGCTCTCAAATACATGTAGCTGGGATCACACAAACTACAAGTCTACATTATTTTAATATGACTATATTAGTTCAATACAATCATGTAAGAGTGAAAGACATTCCAGACTTTTGTGCAGTTATTTATAACGCTGACTTTGCTTAGCTGTACTGGCTTTAAAAGCAGTCCTTGTTATTTTGCGATCACTGTCTGCATGATGCATCGCATAGTGAAGGCAATCTGCAACAATCAGTATCTCTCATATTTTGTTATAGTTTGTCCTAGTGATGTCATTTACTGAGGTGATCACCGCAAACTCCAATACCTTGCAATGGGTGGAGCTTATTGGAATACCCACATTTGAGGCTACAAGTACCGTTAGCGCACACATTACTTCAATGCAAAATCCACTGTGAAGAAATAAAAAAAAAACAAAGACAGATGGAAAACCTGTAGTAAAAGAGTTATACGCAGGAAATCCCATGCCATGCACTTATCAAGAAAGCGAAGTACAAATGATGAATGGTGCGCAGCCTCTGAACAAGGGAGAAATGCTACCCAGCCAGGTTCAAATGGCACTGTCGGAGGAAACGAGGCTCTTCCTTGTAAACGTTTGCTTCAAAATTGAGGTCACATTTTTTTAAGTGCTGTTTCTCTTTAGCTACAGTTGTGGAGTTCACGCTGACCCTGACTGTAGCGACTTCACCACGACAACTCCAATGTGGTTTTTTGGAAGCCTGATTATTATCCAATGTTGCTGGCATGGCTGAGATGCGCTGATGCACCTCCACCTAGCCATCCTCCATGAGTGACTGTTTTCCCTTCGCCATGCCATTATCCACTGGCTTGAGAGACGCAATTTTAAGATGAACAGTCCAGACTGCCCTGACTGCAGTCGCTGGGCAAAGGCATACCTTGCAGTGTGTAGTACTGACAGGAAGTCCAACATTGGAAGCTACCACAACTGTGAACGCCGAAGCCAACTCAATAGTGAATCCACTGCAGGAAGCATAAGAAAACACTTCACAATCACTCTTTGCATCAGCTTGGACTGATACCATGCAGCGTGCCAAAGTCTTACCCGTTTCTCCTTTCGACTGTTTTTTCTCCAACTGAGTTTTGTCATAGGAATAAGTTAAGAGAACAAGGAAAGGCTGAATAATGGGAACAGCACAGGCCAGTCATTCGTAGTAACCTGGCTGCACGGCTCATTGCATCAAGGATTTTTACTACTCTATGCTGCAGTGAATCATGCCTAATTAGTAATTCAGTTAAGCACCAGCAGAGGTCAGGTATGCATGAAGGATGAAAATAACTGTAATAAATACACACATGGTTTTAATAGTCTGAAGTGTACTGGGTAAGCCACTGTAATCTTGCAATTTCCAAATGCATCTTCTGCCACGTTAATTATGTCTTCAGCAGAAGATTCTGTTTACATAGACCTCTACACCTCAAACACACTCAGTATTAGTTTACAGGGTTATATTTTTTCTTTTCTCTCTTCCTTTCTCTTTCTTTTTCTCATTCTTTCTTTCTCTCCTTTTCCTCTTTTTTTCACTTTCATGTTTTAGAAGGACAGAGAAGTCGAAGTCAGGTTATCATTAAAATCAAAGCACAGCAAATCCAGCAAACTGCATTACAAACAAAATACTGGAGCAGCAATTTCTCAGATTGGTTCACGCACAAAGTTCACACAACCCTAATGACAACTGTGCACCTACCTTGATGGTGTGATTGGAGTGAGGTCTTTACCCATGGTCTGGATGACTCTTCTACCCCAGACCCAGAGACCCACACAGATCCCAACACCTCCATAAAACAGCAGCCAGACAGGAGTTGATGCTTCTTGCATTACACCACCTTGCTCATAGATAAGCCAGAGTGCGACAAGGGGACCGATTGCATTGCTGGAGAAACACAAAAACATTGCCTAAGTTATAAAAACACAGATAATTGCCTTGAAAGCAGTATCTTATTTTCTGCATGATTTTTCTTCATTATGTGTGCAGCACTGCTCTGACTTGACCCTACAGACAACACCCTTTCTTGCTTGGAAAGGTTGCAGCAGGGGACTCTATCATGTTGTCTTGTCAATTGTCACTTCATCACTGCTAACTATAGTGAATGCTGAAAGGAATTTCTCCTTTACAAATTGTTTCCTGAAATATCAGAGTGAGTAATAACTCATTATGTCTGTTCTGGGACAAAAATCAGTATTTTCAGACTGTGCTGAAATTACCTCAAATTTACTAGTTCAAGAGCTCAGCATCATTAAAATTCAAGCATTAAAATAGCTCTTCTTGTCAAACTGGGAAAGGGAAACTAATGAACAAAATTACCATCGCAGACAAGGAGATACCTGTATAAAATATTCTGACAACCTGTAGCATTTGGAGGTGTGATCAAAATGCAGCTGGGAAGGTGACTTAGTCTTCTCCAAATGGATTGTAGAGCTAGTTGGACTGGATCAAAGAAGACTCCTTGGTGACACAGAGCTGGTGTAAGTAATTTTTACTACCCTGCTGCTGCTACCTAGGATAACATTGAAAGTCAGCAACACTGAAGCCCCTACTCCTAATGCAGGTCACCCGATACTAGTGGTTGGAGTCTCCAGTACCTGGAGTGATCCTTCTCAGATTGTTTATTCTAAAAAAGCATTAAGTTTCTAGACATGAGAGTTAGAAGAAAAACTTGACAGCTGGTATCCGGTTACTTTAGAGACGTAAATACTAAAAAGTAGATAAGAACTTTGACATCTTTTCGGCAGCTCTTTTATTTAACTGAGTAGCTTGCCCAGCTGAGGAGCATTTATCCACAACCAAAAAAGCATAAGAAACATGATAATGCTTCACTTATGTCTAAATAATCACAAGAAGAGCAGAGCAAACCCGTCCAGTGTCACTCCAAAAGTCTGAAAACCAACAGGAAGCTCCCCTCTTTGTAAACTGATAAAGAGAGCAAGTCATGGTGACCGCTGCAAGCAGAACTGAGAGCTATGCTCACCTTGCAGCCAGGACTGCCTAAATTTAGCTCCTGGTCTTGCTCCAAAGCACACAGATGGAGTAAGGGCCACTTTTAACGTCAAATGTTGCGCAAGCAAGGCCACTGTAATTGACAGTTAATAATTTACTTGAGAACCATCTTTCCCAGATACAAGGTGCTGAGTGCTAATTGCCAAGTGAGGAGGGTCCTCAGCTTTGCAAAGCTTAACATATCCAATCAACATTAAATCCTTCTTTCTTCTGGTCCTTGAGAAATTATTATTTATTAGAAAAAAGTTCTTTTCCAAAAGAGTAGTGAAGTATTGGAACAGCTGCCCAGGAAAGTGGTGGAGTATACTTCCCTGGAGATGTTAAAAGAACATGTAGATGTGGCACTTCATGACACAGCTGAGTAGGCATGGTGGTGGTGGACTGATGGCTGGACTCAATGATCTTAGAGGTGTTTTGCAACCTTAATGATTCTATGACTTCATGAAACTGAGCTTTGAACCCTGAGAAGTGGTCCTGAAGCAAAGTAACTAGGAAGGAATTTTCCCTCATAAACACACACAACAACGTTCAAGCTGCGAGGCAAACGAGAACACTTTAAAATGTTCTTTGATATAAAAAGGAATGAATAATTCTTATAGATTTTGAAAAAGATGCTGGAAATAAATTAGTGAGCTGCAATGCATAATAAAATCCAGTGGGTTTGAAGACACTGAGTAGTATAATGAAGAACTAAATTCACTTTAAATAAAGACTAATTTCCACTAGCAAAAATACTTCAAATTTCTGGTGTGATACTGTGCCTGCATATGCATTTGATTTGTTGAGTTCTTGCATGAGCGGATGGACATCAGGTGAAAAGTCCTTAGTGCCTAAATGCAAGAATTACTTTACCTTCAAGGAACAAGGTATTCTTGATCTAATCTTTTTGAGTCGACCTGTAGCTTCTTCATGTTTTCAGGTGTGGACTAAGTTACTTGCACATTTAAACACATTGTTGTCATAGAAAAAGAAAGGTAATTCACTGTACCTTCAACTGATGGGTGCAGAAGGATGGATAAAGGCAACTAAAACACCAATCAGATGAATAAAGGGAAAACTGATCATCCCTTCTTACAGTGTTGTATGATACGGGGCAACATCCTTATTGAAAATAATGGGTACATTTGGAGTAATTCCTGAGTGTTCTGAAGAGATTATGGACAGATATCCATCAGTCCTAATGTAAATGGGAAGACAGAAAAGGCTTCAAAAACTACAGGGGCAGACTATGCTCTTTTGTACCAAAATCCAGTTTTAATTATTTGCAAATGCTACACCTCTGCAAATCGACTAAGCTTAATCCTCAAATAAAAGGTTATTTTCTTATTTGTGGCAATGGAAAGCATGGCAAAACTCTGCTGATTTATGCGCAGCCTTAAAGGATCTGGATAGCTGATGCTGCCTAACAGATAAGAAGAGATGAGGCTGACACTGACATAATCAGCAATTCTGATGTCTCCCCTGTAGGAAAAGAAAGCAGACGAGCACTGGATCCATAGAAACATAGAATGGTTTGGGTTTGAAGGGACCTTAAAAATAATCTACTTGCAACCCCTCTGCCATGGGCAGGGACACCTCCCACCAGGCCAAGTTGGTCAAGGCCACATCCAGCCTGGCCTTGAACACCTCCAGGGATGGGGAAGTCACAGCTTCCCTGGGCAACCTGTGCCAGTGTCTCACCACTCTCATAGTGAATAAATTCTTTCTAATGTCTAGTCTAAATCTTAACCCTTCCAATTTAAAGCAATTTCCCCCCACACACCATGTTTTCATTACATGTCCTTGTAAAAAGTCCCTCCCCAGCTTTCTTGTAGACCCCCTTCAGGCACTGGAAGGCCATTATAAGGCCTTCCCAGAGCCTTCTCCAGGTTGAACAAACTCTAGTTTCACAGCCTGTCCTCAGAAGAGGTGCTCCAGCCTTCTGATCATCTTTATGGCCCTCCTCTGGACCCTTTCCAACAGCTCCATATCCTTCTTGTGTTAAGGATTCCAGAACTTGACACAATATTCCAGGTGGAGTCTCACAAGAGAGGAATAGAGAGGCAGAATCACCTCCCTTGACCTGCTGGCCACATTTCTTTTGATGCAGCCCATGATATGGTTGGCCTTCTGGGCTGCGGGTGTGCATTGCCAGCTCATGTTGAGCTTCACATCAACCAGGACCCCTAGGTCCTTCTCTGCTGGGCTGCTCTCAATCACATCATCCTCCACTATGTATTTAAATTGCAGACTGCCCTGACCCATATCTGCTTGGAAATGCAAAAAGATAAATAACTGCAGTTTGGGGGGGTGTGGGTATCTGCACCACTTGTTATCTATAGCAGAGAGACATTTCTTCTCTCCCTTTAAATCATGTTCAAAACATTCAGCCCCTAGGGACAAGAGCATCTCCTAGTCTGAATAGAGGCTACCAGCAGCCAGCAAATCAGCAGTGGCTCTGATCTACTACCCTCATGGCTCTTCAGAGGACTCCTTCAGCTTCTAAATTTGTCCAGTAGGTTCAGACCCCAGGGGCTTGTGGTATCAACACTTCGTTATGCCAACGGAGAACATCTCTCTAAGAAGCCATCAGGGCCTGTTCCATCAACAAACTGCCAAAAGCCCACAATGAACGCACCTGCTTAACTGCAAAAACTAGGACCTTGGTACTGCATAGATCAGCTTTGAGACATTACCATGAGAGTGTGCCATCCTTGAGACTAGGAAGAGTTTATTGGTAGAAGACAACCCGTCCCAACAGTAGAGTAAAAGAGAAACAACACATAAAAAAAAAAAAGGCATTGTTAGATAAGAGACTATGATTTGAGACCTCCTGTGGTTAACTGATGTCTCCTACAGCTGAGTAACTAAGCAGATGAACTGTGAGGATGCTGGCTAGACCTGGATGTGGCTTTCAAAACATCTCCCACCAGTTTTATCTCATTTGACTCAACACCTAACTAGCAGGAAAGCAGACCTCAGATCTTCCATGCATTTGGCTAAGAATCATTTCACAGGTCTATTTTTAAGAAGCAATACTCTTTCTCTCCCACTCAGCTCTTCTACTTGCCTTATACTAACTGTCCTTTGTGCTGAAGTTTGAAGTCCTATTCATGGTAGTTTAGAGGGAGAAGAAAAAAGCCTGGGATGGTGGTCATCCAGGGGCTCCAAAACCCCATCCACATCTATATGTAAAACTGCCATTAGGTTCCTATGTAAATGAAGTCATTTTTAGGATGTTACTGTATTATTTAGCTTTTGAGTTTAAGAGCCAAGATAACAGGAATAGCCTATGGTATTACTTTAGTTTTGTACATTAATACAAATTTTTCCACTGAGCACCAGAGGCTGGCCATTACAAACTAATTTTATGACTCATTTATAAAGCACTACGGCATAAGAAGCCTAACTTCTGAGTCTGCCTGTTGTGAAGTGTAATCTCCGTGTCCAGCATTTGTCACCATCTCTGCTAGGCTCTGCTGGCGCCCAGTTACTTGCAGGGCACAGGACTTTGCAGCAGGGGCGGTGCGTAGGGGGACACTTGCCTTCCCCAGTAGCGTGATAGAGGACTAAATGCCATCTACAGTAATGCTTGTACTTGCAGACACGTGTCACAGTGGTTCAGTGAAGTGCTGCTGAGTGTTTCTGAAGTGTTGTCTGACCCTCGTGATGATTTCACTAGCTCTCTCAACTAACATGAATTGGCACAAGTCCTCTTTTTCTGCTTGCTTGTGCCAGTGGAGAATCTGTCCCACACCATTTATATAGCTGTTGTGAAAGATAGCATTTGACAGTGAATCTGAACTATAAATAGAGTTGGCTTCACTCTCCTGTGAGACAGATAGTATTACTGACAAAAAACCCCCCACATTCAGCTATCATGAGTCACTTAAAAATTAGTTTTCCATGCACACACACATGCAGAGATGTTTAGGTACCTTTCAGTTGCAAGTCTAGGCCCTTCTCTGAAGTAAAAAGGACCTAAATCCTTTTTTTTTTTTTGTAGAAATTAAGAATCTTTTTTTCAGTAGTGGAAGGATGCCACCAACTGAATATTCTATCACCAAATGCCACCATACTTGTAATATTTCATGAACTAGAAATACTACCATTACCTCATTACTTCTTACTTAGGGAGAGTAGCGAGTTGCTCAAAAAGGAAATCCAATTGTATTTGAATCCTATGCTCTGAATAAGCTTTGTGTTACGATCCACAATCTATAAACTACTTGATGATGATACCTTGATTCTCTGCTACCTGAAAAAGTAGACTGTGATGTAGCCATTTTTTTTCAGTTGAGTGAAAGGAGCTTGACACATACATCATCACTGATTAAAACTGAATGATGAATAACATAGCTGTCTGAGAAATATATATTAGGCTTTCAACATTAGAAATATAATTACAAAATCTCCAGTCATTTGAGTATTTCCCAAACCAGGATTTCACAAACTTTCCACTGGGAAAATAAGTGGGATGGTATTTCTGAATAAGCTGCAGTTGCGCTTGGAGACATCACCCAGTTGACTAAGGGTGCATGGAAGATATGCCTGTTTGTACCACCCAGAAAAAAAAATGTCCTAATCTCCAGAGATCTCGGATTACCAAGAGAACTTTATCCTAGATCCAATAATTGGATGCTTTTGAAATAGTGTGCATACCACAGTGCAATAAAAGTGTGTCATACTATGCCCTGTGAAGCACAAGCTTTGGGTGCATTAATGAGTCAGGAAGGCTACACATTTCTTCCTCCAGCTCACTGCTGTGGACTATAAATGCTGGCCCTGAAACCCCAGCTCTCTGGATCCTGGAGGGTTGGGTCTGTCCTTCCACTTGCCCACCAGCATCAGCCTTCCCTCAGTAAACCCAGTCACAGGCACTGCTCACAGCAGGAAGGATTCCTGCACCCACCGGAGCCCCCTGTTTCTTACTGCTCTTCTCTGGTTTCCCTGCATGGCACAACAAAGATGCCATGTACCTGCACAACTAAGGACACAAGTGAAATCTACTCGGAACACAGGCTGCACTTTCAGGATGGACTGCTATTTAAAAGGGAAGGAAACAGATTTCAACCTGCTCTTAGTAATTATAATTGACAGCTTAGTTCCCAAAATATTCTGAGTGATCTTGACTGCAACTCTCAGGGAGGAAACAAGAAATACTGATTTTGTAATCCAGCCTTATTATAGCTCCTTTAGATTCTTTAATTAGGAGACTGAATGCCACAAAGCTCTCTGTGCAGTGAGATACTGGCAATGTTCTGGCCCTTCCATCCTTTAATCCCATTTGCATTTACTTTAGGAAGAAGGGAAAAGTTGAGTCCCACTGCTGTGTGTGTGCTCTGACTTAAAGCTCCAGTGAAGTCAGTAGGGAGGTGAAAGAAAAAGTTTCTTCTCCCTGTATTTTGGACAAGCAGGTATTTCCTAGTTTTAATTGCATTGCTTTGCTTAACAACGGATTCCCTAGCTGCTAGCAGTTCACTTTCCCTAAAACTACTGAGAGAATGTGTAGAAATATATAAAAAATACTAAACATTTTTACTATAGCCCTGAAATAGTTTTAAATCTTGTCTTCAGTAATGTATCATTTGGATAATGAGAGTGCCACTCTTTGTCAAGCTTGTGCCATGAATCTGTATGACACGAATCACCTCTTTTTTCTATAATTCTGAGTATGAATACACAAGGGTAGTCCTAAAGTCTTCCACATGAAATTTAACTAGAGCAGCCACATTCAAGGAATTTATGCAGCAGGTACTCAACAAAACTGAGATCCCACACACAACTGTGAAACATCTGTTAGCAAGTTTCTTATCCCAACAGCATGTGCCAACTAAATCTTAGTCCTGCCTGCACCTTGGTGCGCACAGACACAGGTGGGCAGCATGGTCTGTAGTCACTCTGTTCACACGATCATAAACCACCTTCCTCTGTGGCTGCAATTCACAAGCCCAAGGCAGATAGATACCTGCTTGCACAAGCCAGGGCATGTGGCTCTTCTGTCATCCTCAGGGTTTCTCCTGCAACAGGAGGAATGATGGCCTGAGGCAGAGAGGCAGGGTAGGAAGGAACAGAAGAGGCTACCCTTTTACAGTAGAAGGCATCTGTATGAGAGAAGACTAAACACACACAGACACAGGTGTGTAGGAGCACAAGGCTCAGACTTTCTTCACCGCATGAACAGCAGATTTTAATCAGCAAACCTCATGTCGATTGACTGTGTCTTTCACAGTGTCATCCCACTTCAAATGCAAGAATACAACGAATAATGAACTCTAGAGGTTGCTTGAGTCAACAAAAGCATCTTCCTGTTTGCTTGGATGGGCTGCGGGATGGACACATCATTTGATCATAGCTTTTTCGTTCCCAACTCTGTAAAGCAGCCACAGCCACTGTTGTGCTGAGCACAGGAGATAGCTATGGGATAAGCAATCCTCTCTAGCCATTTCCTAAACAGCTTGCTCAACTGCCCTCGATTTTGGGAACTAGTTGATTCAGACATGCTTCCACACTTTGAAATGCAGCATAAACTCCACTGCTTCAGCAACATTCCCACCACCTGCATTTATACAGGTTAGGCTGCCACAGCTGCAGTGCTGAGCTCCTGATCATCATGATTCTGGCTGAATCAATCTATATTTACAGAAAATAAGCTCAGTCCAGCTCAACCAGAGGTGCATATAATCCCTGCTGGCCAACAAAGCCCGGCCTCCTGGCCCCTATGGAAAGCTGGCTCTGAACAAGCATTTAGGAAGCTGGCAGTTGTCCTTGTGTCACACTCCTGGCCCAGGTCTTTTTTTCCATCCTGCCCTTTTTATTCTCCCGTTGCCCTTGCAATGACCTGGCATGCTCCCTTTGTTTGCGGGTGCTGAGCCAGGGGAACCTGCTCACTTGGTGCCACTAATTAAGTTCAACAACAACTTTTTTCAGCAGTTCTGCCCCAACACATTTAGTTGGGATTTTAAATTCTTTAGATTTCATTCAGCCCATGTGCACGATGGTGTCACAAGGCTCTCGGCCCGACTTAGTTAGTCCCAGCCCTGGAAGGGCTCCAGCATCAACACAGTGCATATAAGCTCTGTGGCAGGGGGGCAGGAGGGGATGATTTGAACAAAACACTCATCCAAATAAGGAGTTATCATGAATCCCTGTTTCTTTTAACGCACAACTGCCCCAGCTAGGATCCCTGGTGATGTCAGTCTAAACACAAGCCCTGACTGCTACAAACATCAGCTCCTACAGCAAAGGTAGTTGGTATCGTTACAATGCTAAAAAGCATTAACTTGGAAGAAATTGGTGTCTAGCTACCCTTATTATGAGTTAGTTCTGCAGGCAAAGGCAAAATACTGATTAAACTCTTCCAAGTCCAGGGAAAAGGCATGGACAATGAAACAAGGGAGATTTCCATATGATTTTTTGCCCATTGAAGTGCTATACAATCCACATGAGGCACTTCTGCTCTGTAAAGTATTTCTGGTTCAGTCCATACAGTATGCCTCATGCTTAAAACAGGTCTAAAACCATGTTTAAAACATGCTCTAAAACAGGTAAATCATTGAGCTGTCGGCAGGTTTTAATTTCTAGATTAGTTTTCTGTTTTTCTATTTGCTCTTGTTATCTGCTCCAGTCCCTTCAAGGAATACCAACAAACAGCCTGATGGAAAATAAATAGAACACATGGGAGAAGACAGCGTTCCAAGATGACGAAGGAAAATGTAGGAGATAAGTCCAAAGAAAAGATGTGGACAACGGAAGTGCTGCCTAAATATGTGAGTGAGAAGCTTAAAAACAAATGCAGAGTAAAATGGGATTTTAAGAACAGGAATCAGGGCTGAGAAACAAAATAGATAAGGAGCTTGATGGCAGCACTTAAAATGAGCAGAAGGACAATAAACGAAGGAGGGAGATGAAAAGATTGCAGTGTTCAGTGGAAGATGGATTGCCAAGGCTTGCTTTCAGCAAAATGAGGACAGAAAGCCGTGCTACCAGCTAGGTTCTGCTGCAGTATTTTTAAAACCACACACTGCCTTTTGAGCTCTGCAGATATTTATGCAACAAGCAGAGGAGTCAAGAGCCCAGTAAGAAATCTTCTGTTCTGCTAAGTAAAGTCTGAAAAATGTCTCTGCTATGTAATCCACAAAATAGATATCTGCGTTCCCAGAGTGTTCTATCTACTCAACCTTTTTTTGCATAGAAAGGGAATCTTCATTTTTATTCCTTAGCTGGAAGTCAGTACAACTGCATTCCTTCCAAGTCCTACACCCATTACTGTCTTCTTGCATTTCTACCAGCTTTGACAAAATGAAGCTACCCTGTTCTTTAATTTTGCAATTACATGGTTTGGTTTAAAAGGAGATTTTTGAATAAAGAACATTTAATAAAAACACAGGCTTGTTGGCAAATTTGGTAGGATCACTGGCAGAAGCAGAGATCCGCAAAACACTAAATAATATGAATTTTCAAGAAAGGATATCACCAAGGCAACAACCCTGTCCAAATGCAGAATTTTGGGGTGATTAGGCTGTAAGATGCAAAAAACACACTATAAAGAGTCTAAACCCTGTCTTTCACCTTGTCCAGCTCCTATCAACACCAATTTTGATTTCTGACCTGACTGCATTGTTACAGATCACTTTTAATAAAGTCTACTACCCTTGCCTGCTACAGAAAAGGCAAGTGATGCTTGCACAAGCATGTGATTCCTTGAAGAGTATGTACAGACATCACCTACAAGAAATATAGGAGCAGGGGCACCTACTGTGATAGGTTGTGAACTTTCTGCAGTGTTATTTCCTAGGGTACTTTATACAAAAAATCAGCAGCTCTTGTCCTTTTTTTCCTACATTCCCCTCTGCACTTGCTGCTGGCCACTTGCAGAGCGTGGGTACTGGCCTCTGTGGAGCTTTGCTCTTGCAAAGCGTGCTCAAAGCAGAGCTCTTGATCAACAGAAACTATCTGAGAGGAAGGAAGTTGCACTGCTGCTCTCTGATCCAGAGAATGAGGGGACCCTGGACTCCTTCCTCGAGGCAGACCCCTGAGAATCCAAAGGGAGTAAGAACCACAGCAAGGACAAGAAGGCTCTTCAGAAAGCCCTATTCTGAATTTTCACAACAAGGAGGCAAGAGACATGTTTGTAAGTGTTTCTGAGATGAGCTGTGTGTTAAATCAGGTGTCTGACAAGAGTGAGGAGCAATAACCATCCTCCTTACTGCATGGGACAGCATTTGCCCAGATGCCTAAGGAGGACTATGGAAGTAATGAATGCTGCAAAGCCTCACTGCAAATGTTGAAATCGACACCACAGGGCACAGCTAATACAGCAAGGGTTCAGCAGGAAGGGAACTCAGTATGGCCCCAGCTACAACCCAAATAAGGAATGTTGCTTCAACAAGCAGCTTCTGAATGGATGTCTAAGGGGACCTTATCACAACACAGGGAAGAGTGCCTACTAAATACCAAGTGGATCACTCCAGGCCCTAAGGAAGATGCAGTCCAGCCAGTTCCTAAAGAAAAAATATACATTGTTGCAAGGGACAGAACAAAACTACCCAAACTGACCTTTCAGCCATGTGCTACCAAGACAGTTAGGTGCAGTAGGGCTCTGTAGATGAGGCAATGTTATAAACAAATGAGCAATATAAGTGCAGATGAGGAAGGTATAAAATCATTGAATGGTTTGAGTTGGAAGGGTCCTTGAAGACCATGTAGTTCCAAACCCCCTGCCATGGGCAGGGACATCCCACTGGATCAGGCTGCCCAAGGCCCCATCCAATCTGGCCTTAAACATCTCTGGGGATGGAGCATCCGCAGGTTCCCTAGGCAACCTATTCCAGGGTCTCACCAACCTCATTGTGAAGAATTTCCTCCTTATATCTAGTCTAAATCTACCCCCCTCCAATTTATAGCCATCCACCCTCATCCTATCACTACATGTCTTTGTAAAAAGTCCCTCCCCACAGAGAGGCTCCATCCTGAGCCTACATCCTATGTCCCTTGGTCAAGAGTCTTGTACTTCGTGCATTAAAATGCAGTCAGGCCTTTGAAGGGAAAGAAGGTGCCAAATAAGTGAGTGAAGACACAGTTTTGCAGGAGTCTGAATAGAAGATGGAGGGCAATGAGGTGCAGATAAACATTTCTGAGACCAACTTTGAGATTTTTTTTCAGCTATCTGACTAGGTAATAAACATGACAGAAAGACTCCTGGAGGATAATCCTTCTCCTTTATTCCTGGGAAATTACGTTAACACCACAGGATTTAAGGAGACACATAAGCCGAATGACTGAAGGATGAACTCACAGGCTTCTTCCTAATTCAAGGAGTAACTCAATCATGATAGTCGCTCTGGACAAAACTCCTCTTGGGGAGTACTGCATACTAGAACTATGCTGGGAGATGGGAAGCTTCTTAAAAGAGTAATAGGAGATGAACTACAGGCCATGTCCCCTCTCTGCATGGGGCATCAGAACATGCCTGGGGCTCCTTGTGAATCTCTCTCTATTTTCGTAAGAGAACTGTGGCAGCTGGAGAAGCTGTATGTGCAGTTGATGAATTACAATAGGGCTTCAATGTTAAGGCTTGTTAGTTTTTCCGGGTTATTTAGTGATACACTGCCTTACATGGACCTAGAACCCTAGAAAACTCCAAGCAAAAAATTCAGCAAAAGGAAGTTTGTAAGGGCTGCAGCAATTAAAATGAAGACATCCTTCACATACTTCTTTTCACAATGTGACAAGAGATGAAATCCACCTAATGACAAAAACAGTCTAAACCTCGCGTTCGCTGATGGTGTCTGATCTTGCAGTTAAAATAGACTATGAACTCTGTGGGGCTGGGACAGTCCTGTTTGCTTTTACAGCCATTGCATGCCAGTGGGAGTTTCAATGCCTCAAAGCTTGCAAAAATTAAACCTGAATTAAACTAATTACTGCACAGTTATTTAGCAGCAAATCATAGAATCATAGAATCTATGATCTTAAAGATCATGCAGTTTCAATCCCCCTGCCATGGGCAGGGACACCTCCCACTAGACCACCAAATGAAGAGCATGTTACCATTGAGAAGACAATAAACCATTGAGTAGCCCAATTCTGGAAAAGCACCAGGGACATCAATGTCACATGCTTTTCAAAACACAGCCCTGATGATCATCTGCTGGGAGAAATTAATATGCATTCTGATTGGCCAAGCTGGCAAACCTTGATCCGAGCATTTAACTGTAGATTTGCTGATTTGTGAGATTTCATCATCTTACCTGACATCATTACCTCCATGGGCAAAGGATCCAAAGCAAGCTGTTAAGATCTGGAGGAAGTGGAAAAGTAGATGGACCTGAGATGTGTCTTTCTCTTCCTTATCCTCTTCAACAGGATCAACTGGGGGACGGTTAGGATCTGTGAGTTCAGAGGCCAATTTCATTTCCACCCCACCTTCTTCCGCCTCAATCTCTGCCTCAGCCACTGCGTTGCAATAGCTGGAGTAGCTGTCATAGCGAACTCGCTTCTTGGAGTACGAAACAGTGTCACCCACTAACTTCTCACTGTCCTCTGGAGTTGATGTATCCGCTGCCTTAAAAGAAGAATGCACAGGCATGCCACAAATTGCAGCTGTGTAGCAAGTGTAACTGTTGTTGCGTCGTAACAGTTTGTAGTTGTTTTCTTGAGTCGGCCTCTCATCCGTGGCCCTGTCCAGGTGTATTTTGTGGAGTAAGTCTTTGTATAAACCTGAGTCCTTGTGCACAGTGTGATAAACATGGCCATCACTCCTCACCTGGCCATCGAAGCTAAAGGTGCCATTGGAAACAGGTGATTTCACTGAAGTGTGCGTCATAGAAAATGCCCTTCCTAAAAAGGGAGAGTTTTAGAGGTTTTATTTCTACAAAGTGTAATACAGAAGCCCACTCCCTCTCACTTCACAAGACAATAAAACAGCAGCAATCTGAGAGTCTAGGACAAAGAAGATCAATTTGCAATATATGCAGTGAATAAGTCAAGATTCAATTCAGTGCAAAATAAACTCTCATCTTCTGTGCAAAAAGAGTTTTGTTCCAGCACAGGGTCTCCCCAAGCTATGCTATGTCAACTTGTTCTGGTTTGAGCTAAAGTACAATCAGTTTTCTAATTGTTCAGCTAAGCCTCATCTAAGTAATTTCATTTTCTGGAAATTAACTGCATGCGTTTCAGACCATATTTCTCTCTAGAGGTGATAACATGGGCACTGGCATGCAGAAAGTCCACTGCTTATACTTATTCCTATAGAAACCAAAGACCTTATCT
Organism: Piaya cayana; assembly: GCA_013389865.1. Classification (NCBI taxonomy): domain Eukaryota; kingdom Metazoa; phylum Chordata; class Aves; order Cuculiformes; family Coccyzidae; genus Piaya; species Piaya cayana. The sequence continues at coordinate 79,935 of WAAB01000388.1, forward strand.
GTCTTTTTGCCCTGATCCTGGATCTGCATGTTCCTTAACCCAGCTTCTGAGTCCATCTCCCTCCTGCCTCTGAGTCCAGCCCAGGACCCCTTTCACAGAATCACAGAATCACAGAATCACCGGGTTGGAAGAGACCCACTGGATCATCGAGTCCAACCACTCCCACAAAACACTAAACCATGTCCCTCAGGACCCCGTCCACCCATAACTTAAACACCTCCAGGGAAGGCGAATCAACCACCTCCCTGGGCAGCATATTCCAGTGCCTAATGACCCTTTCCGTAAAAA
>WAAB01000388.1:80333-103247 GCA_013389865.1 Piaya cayana
CACCCCCAGGTCCCTCTCCTCCTGGCAGTTCTCCAAACAGACCTCACCCAGTCTGTAGCTCTGCATAGGGTTGTTGTGCCCCAGGTGCAGGACTCGGCATTTGGCTGTGTTAAACCTCATGCCATTGGACTCTGCCCAGCGGTCCAGTCTGTTCAGATCCCTTTGCAGGGCCTTCCTACCCTTTCCCTGTGCCTGCTCTGCAGCATCCATAGTGATGTAGTCATTGGGGGGGAACAATTTGATATATTTGTACATATTTCATTATTTATTTATTAATAGCATTTCCCTTATTATTATTGTTTCCTTAAACCTGTTTTAGTTTTAGTATTTCCTTTTCCCTGGGTCCAAGGAGGGAATTGCATGTGTTTAGCTGTCAGTCAAGCCAGGCTGGGGCTAAACCGTGACAGACCTGCAGCAAGTCACTTGGGATTGGCTATTGAAAGGTGACTCTTGAAGGTTAAATCCTCACGTTCTTTGAAAAAAATAATTTCTACAAACTTACTGTCTTGCAAAATAAATACTTTTTCTGAGGTTTTGTCTAAGTTGAATAGGCATAATAATGAATAGGCATACTAAGTATTTCAGGAAAGGCAGTTTACTGTTATTTCGTACTGAATATGAGGTCACGTTTCAAGAGCACCTTCGTTTAAGAGACATTTACATAACTTTAAAAAATAAGTTTAAAAAACAGAAAATAAAAAAGTTCATTTTTAGTGGAGACATTTCCTCAGCTCTTCCAACATTTTTTATATCTTATTCGTATGAATACAGTTATTCCCACTGTAGACATTTAACATTAGCATGGGACACATCACAGATAAGACAATATTTCTGAAGAAACTATCTTTTTTGTTTCCCTGCATTTCCACTGTGCAGCATTCAAAATTGGATTTAGCTATTTTAAAATTGGAAGCACACAGTCAAAGGGCTTCATGTCATGATTTATTTGATTTTGTAAGAATTAGTTGAATCTATCAGGAATTTATTAACCAAATTATAGGCCTGTGTAGATACTAGCAAAGTGATATCAAAGTCAGCAGACTGCTAAGTGGGGGTGTGTGATCCCACTGCCTTGGAGAACAAAAAAAGCTTTATGCGCACAAGCCTACTTATAAATATACGTTCAGAGAACAACGCATGAGATTTTTCTAGTGAACAGGATCCAAGTAGTCATATGTTTGTCAACTAAAGCCCAAATCTTTTCATCTCCTGTGGTAGTAATCTAGTAATCTTTATGCTGAATTTAACCTTCATACATCAGCAATTTGTATTGTCTGTATTTTTCCACTGCTTAAAAGGATGGAAATGTCAGTAAGCATACAAAATAAAGCAAAAAAAGGAAAGTAATTTTTGTTTTCAGCTGGTTTTAAAATTGAGATGCAGCCAAACAAAATGTAATTGTTCTTAAGGCCTCTCTAGAAAATGATACTTGTAAATGAGCAACTTTCCCAACAAGTGCTACAGAGGGATTAAAGCTGGAAACCCCAAAGACTAACTTACCACTTAAAACAGACACTCACTTGCAGTTAAGGAACCCTATTGGAACAGGGAGAAGATAAACCTGTGTTCTCTTAGTTTCTTACCATATGGTACACGTGGATGGTTTCCATTTGCAATAGTATCTGATGCCCCAGCAGCTTCTGTTACTGAGCCAGTAAGGGGAATCGTGCTTTCGTCAGAGGCTTTGGCGCCAGGAAGCTCTTTAAAGACTGGTGTTTCTTCATCTTGAATTTTATCAAGACTTTCATCTGATATCCTTGACAGTGCAGCATCCTTCTTTAACCGGCCTAAGGAAATAACAGTAGTGTAATTTTAAACCCATTCTATCCGTCTTGCTCTTTATGTTTCCACTGTTTGCATCAACAGAATAGATCAGTGTGGATACAATAACCTGGCTCCATTTCATACACATTTATTTCTTTCTAACAATTACCTTTACTAAATGCACCTAAGAAAATTCTGGAGCATGTTTGTTTCTTCCTACAGAATTTGCTGAAGTAACTGAAGTAAAACACCGAGCAGCTCATTTACTGGTGAAATCTGAAACTTTTCTGTGTTTTAAATACTGCATTTGTTGAGAGTAGCAAAGCAAAGCTAAAAGCTGTGACCAGCCCAACTTATGGTAAACTTTAAAAAGTCATTTAAAGATAATAAATCAGACAAATCTTTCCTTTTTAATGTTTCCTTAATGAAATATAAAATGGATTATATTCCAAGATTTATTTTCCTGTTTCTGCCAGACTCTAGAAGTAGTAAGCACTGCACTGAATTGCCTAACAAGGTCTTGAATTTCTGCCACTGCAGGTTTTTAAGAGCAGGTTACACAAATACACAAGGAATAGCTCAAGCACGTCCTGCCTGTGGGTGGGTCACCGGCACTAGGTGACCTCTCAAGGGCACTTCCAGCTCTGAAATGAAATTTTCCATGATTTTACATCACTCACACATCATCAAGCAACTACTTACTTTCTATTTTTCTCTTCATCCAGGGGCACACAAAAATCCAGACTAAGACAGCGAATACCACGGATACGCCAATTGATATTAGAGCAATAGCCCATATTGGCAATATCAGTCCCAGAACTGTGAAGACAAACAAATAAAACCCAAGGTAATGGTAAATTAACATGACTGAATTATTTCAGGCAGCAGAAAAGCAGTCTGTTGCAGAAAAGCATGTGTACACAATGTATTCAAACCCAACATGAATGAGCTGATCATTTTTAACATATTTATCAGTTAGTGCAGTATTTAAAGGTCCAGCTGACATGCAAACATTTGCAGGTTAACTCTTCCAATTCTCTGTTACCCCACTGTCACCTTATTTCCAAAGAAGTCACAGGCAAAATTTGCATATCGGGGCTGCTGAAACAAGTTTGCTGTGATTTTATACCCTAATGCATGTTCAGCTGCGCTGCCCATTAGGGTAAGTATTTACCTGACCTTTGCTCTGGTCAATAAAGCCTGACATTTAGCTTAATCTACACCACTATCTGCTTATGATAATAGCTTAATGTAGCACTTGAGAACTGAGGTTTCAGTCCTGCAATGTGCCATCACGTCAATAACTCATGTTCCTGTAAGTATCCTCCCAATAGAGCTCCTTGCACTCCTTCAATTAAATGATCAGACTCTTAACGAAGAAAGAGCCTGGACCCATATATGCATGCCTATCTTGAAACCTATGGGATTAATTCATCCTTGTGAACAAGCATTGCGAGGACAGAGATCTTAAAGAGTAAATATGTATTTCCTGAGCATCAAAAAAGGAGCATCACCTTTTCATTCATGCACTCAGGAGTCCACTAAGCTGAAACAGAAGGCCCATTAAGTTTCTTATTTAATTTATTTTGCTTAATGAGTCACTGCAGAACGCCTGACCTACTTCTGCAGTACAACAAATGAGGAAATGTTGGTTATACAGCTGATTTACTGTGAAACACCTTGGATACGTAGCCAGCCATACTTAAGAAAAAGGAATAGTTGAGTTATGTTACCTTCAAAATGGGAACTTCACAAGCTTTTTATTAATTTCAGTAATGCTGTGCTATGAGGTAGAATCTACCAACTGCATTTATGTAGTACATGTAGTGGGACAGGTTTTAGAGAAAACAAATTTATATTTAAAGAAAGTCACTTTCTAAGTCTGCTTTTTTAATTCAGGGGCATGTTCAGGAGTCTTTCTCTTCAATTGTCTGTTCATTCATGGCTCTGGGGTGATAACTTAATCTAAAGATAATATTTAATGACCAAAGTCTTGAATAAAGCAATTGAGAGCATTGAACACCATTTTTTTCTGAACTCTTTTGCTGCAAGTACGTGTTTAAATCTACACTGCTTAAGTAAAGATGAGTATAAATACATAAATGGAAATATATAAATAGAAAATGTTTGAATATAAACACATACATAAGCATAAAAATAAAACTATAGGTTCAAATATACAGAAATATAAATAGACACAAACACATAAATGTACATGAAACATACAATAGTGTAAAAAAAAAAAAAAGTCCTGAAAATGACATGCATCATTTCCTTCTATTGAGCTGCAATGAAAACGCAGTGCCCAAGAAAGAAGATGCATTAAATGCAGAAACAGGCTCAAGGCTTCTTATCACTGAAGGGAAATCAACAAGTAAATTTAATTAACAAGCTCTGTGCCAGATCTGCCAGAAACGTGACTCCACAGTTTGCAATGAAGCTACAGCATTAGACAGAGCATGAGCAGCCTAGCTGCTCTTACTACCTGCTCTGTAACTCTCTCCTTGATGCACATATCCAGAACACCTTTGAGAGCTCAACGCATGCTCAGATTTACAAAGCCAGTGCTGGCAGCCCAGTCTTCTCTTCCTCTAAAGAGGGATTTTTTTGTAGCTGCGCTCTTCCCCACTAACCCAAGCAATCAGGAGGGAGTCACAAAAATGCATGCACGAATAGAAGCATGTGGGAAGGTGTATGATTTACTCTTCCCTCATTAACTCGTAATGTAGGAGATAATCGTACAGTGTCAACAGCTACCCTAAAGCATGATGGCAGAGCATCATTATACATGGTGGGAAGCCTCCCTCCCAGGGCTCCCACTGTGGATGGATAACTCACCTGGTGCTCCTGTGTACATGATGGAAAACACGTTAATAGCTATGGTAGCAGCATAAAACACTGGAAGTGCACGGAGACCATTGGGCACAGGGTCCTCCTGCATAGAAATTGGGGAAAAATGGAAACATTAGATTTTCCACAAGATTAATGTCAGCATAAACTGCTGTGAGGAAAACGTGCTCCCAAGTCACTGCCAGGCAGATGGGGCTTTTGGGTGGATAGCAAGTAAAGAAGATGTTGACCTGTCTGGTTACACCTGAAACTCCAATGCTGGTCCTAGCAAGCACCAGCATTCTGGGGAAGCTTAACATTTAATGGGAACCAGGGAGAGAAGCTGTACTTTCACGTCAGCTGCAGACCTGCAGGTGACCCAAGGGCAAGTTTCTTTCTGTGAGTGTTTTCTTACCTATCTTGTCTCCAAAATGAGGAGTCCCTTCCACTCAGTACAGCTGAAGGGGGCTGAGCAACAGAGGGCTTTTCTGTTTTGGGGTCAGGCCTACAAACATCAGTGTAACGCGCCCATTGCAAAACCTTGTTCCCAACCTCTCAGTTTAGACCGAGACAGCCCAGCACTTCCACCAACTAACAGAAATCTCTGAAATATTAAGTGTCTAGCTGTATCAAACAGGCAGCATACATAAAGCAATTGTGTAATATTTAGCATGCTGTTGTGCGTGCTGCCTGCTGTGGTCTTGTGCCCGTGGTGCTCACAGGGAAAGGCTCAGCTGAAGGTGCAGTGGAAATGCACCATGTGAGCCACAGAAAAAGCCTTTGTGAGGAGGCTGCTTTGGCCTTTTGAGGAGTTCCGTGTGTTTGCAAAGAGCCTGGCAAAGCTAAGGGTTGGCTAATGTGGTCTTGTTTCCTGCTGCCACAAGCTATAAAAAGGGAGCCAAAGGCAGGCTGTGGCTGCCCTATGCTATGCCCTGGTCCCAAAGCATGATGCAGCACAGGCTGTATCCACAGGGCCAGCTGCTATTCACAGCCACAACAAGGGCATGAACCCATCCCTGCACCAGGCCATGGACCTGCAAGCTGAAAAGCTGCACTTTTTTTATGCACACACACAAAGCAAGTAACTACCTGCATATGCCAGTAGCTCTTACACTGTGAATGGCACAGATGGCATTCAGAAGACAATCTCCTTAGCTTGAACTTTCTCTGCCACTTGAATATTTACATATGTGGCCTTTATACCAGAGTTCATGTGATTTTGATTAGTAATTTCTTAAGTTTTGAATGCAACTTGAGTAATTTTAAATGCAAAGGTGAGTCTGATGAAATTTATTACCCGCTTCCATCGCTGACATTTATTTAAATCAGAAATAAAGAATAATGAAGCTGATGTTGTAGGTGGTGTTATTTATAGCAAAAGAATGAATCTTCCTTCTATTTAAGTTCCCTGTATAACTGCTAATATAGCATTCCTTATTTTAGGCCACAGTTATGCACTGCAATCCTCTATTTTAGCAAGGTGGATGCTGTAAGAGCAGTGGGAAGAACAGATAAAAGTGGTTTCCATTTCATGCAGAGAGGCAGGCAAATCATCTGCAGCAGAGATATATGGACTGATGTTACCTCAAAGCTGCTGCTTTACTAAGGTTGCTAAAACCCATTGATTCAGGTTTCTTGAGAATCTAGGAAATATGCAGGTGCCCATCTTCTAATGTCTGATATTTTAGAAAACCAAAGCTCAATATTTCACGGCTATGTTGTAGTATCTCCATCAAAGGACTGTTCTGTTTGAGTAACAATCATAACAGCTCTTGTGAGGCTAAATCGATGCTGACAAGTTTTTACTAATACAGAAGCAATCTTAATGTACTGTCCTTTAATCAAACAGAATATACAACATTAATTATCACATAGCACCTTCTAAGCCTGAAACACTTGTCAAGTTACTCACTCTGAGCTTTCAGAAATGCTAAAAGCAAGTGCAGTTCCAATGGCTGTAACAAAAATGACTGGTCTCCTGTCCAAAAAGCCCACCATAAACTTTCAACCCTGGAAATGCCAGCACTCAAATGGGAGGCTAGAACACAGCCTTCACACCAAGTGCTCACTATAATAGTGCAATTTCTTTACCTTTTTCAAAATGAAGAATCTAATCAGTACAAAAAGGATTCCAGACATCAAGCCAGATAACAGTGGGGAAATAAACCATGAGGCAACTGTGTTGAAGAAAAGAAAGAAAGAAACATGAAAGAAACAGCATTCTTGCATAATAGTTAAGTAGTTAATGAGCAACAAATTTAAAACAGTTTCTGTACAACTGCAATGAATGTTTCATATATTTACTTACAACTGGTGTAACTCAGTCTCCATGGACACTCATGAAAGTCAAAGTAATGTCACAAATATCAGCCAAAGCATTTTCTAAAAACTTTAGAAGTTTAGCAACCAGATTCAACAGGAAGTATTCTTGTAGTTTGATGTAGAGTGGACCAAGAAAGCCCTGTGATTTCCTAATCACCATGACCATGCATGCTGCAAGCAAGTGGAAAGCAAATACACCTAGCAGGATGCCATGCTGCTCTCAGGGTAAAAGTCTCAATTTCCAAAATACCATAGAAGCATCAACAGTAATAAATTATTCACGTAAATGTTTTGCAGGCCAAATCTGCAAGTGTCCAGACTGATTTAACTGAAGTAGGTGGCAAAACTCCACTGATTTCAATAAAACCAGATCAGGGCAGCACTCTGGAAATCTCATCCAGAGTGATTTATTGTTTGTGGCATAGTTAACAGATAGATTCTGCTGTCATTGCAAACTCTCTTCTACTTTCAACAGAATTTAAAAAAGCACGCATCGCTCCAACTTCTCTAAAGCTCAATTGTATTTCTGTGCCTTCAGCATCAAATCCTTTTCATACAGGGTTTAGGCTATGACTCAGGCTACAAGGCTTCCAAAACAATAATGAAAACTCCTTCAGTGCTTGGCTCTGCTGGTCTTGGCAGTGGGAGGCTGTGAGTTAAACATGTGCTGCATGCCTAGCTTTCATTTCACCAAAGCTGGTGGGTGGAGAAACATGACTGTGGGCATTCACATGATGGCAAGCATTGTTGAGAGCAAGAACGAGGTAGTATGAGCTGCCACAAAAAGAATTAAAAGAGGAGGAATGTCACCTTGGAGGATGTCTCTGAGGGACAATGTCTCTTCAGCTTATCACTGGGGCAGTGCAACTTGTGTCTTACTCCTTTCTCCACTGGAGACAAATTGCAGCCCTCAAAGAACAGGGCATTGGTGCATTTTCTGAACGATAAGCCTGGGGTGGATAGCAATTCAAGGAGGGAGCACGACTAGCACAAATCAGAATTCTGGGAACTTTTTTTGCAGGCAGCATCCACTGTGTCACATACCCTCATGCATAAAAGGAAACAGTACTTACCAATCTTGACAAGCTGCATCCACTGGACTCCTTGCGTACCAATTGCCACCAGAGAAAACCCAATCGTAGCACCTACAATGCAATGAGTCCCTGATATTGGGAGTTTCAAGAATGATGCAATCAGCTGCCAAACAGCAGAACCTAGGAGAAAAAACACTCATGTGATATAAACAATAGTAGCAATAATGTCACACAACATTCTTCACCACATAACAAAATTCTTTTACGAGTGCTGCCTACACTCCATATGTACAACAGAGATCTGAAGAGAGTTTTGTTCCTGTTCTGTCTCTAAAAATAGATACTATGACAGTTTAATAGCAGCTTTGAATGCTGCTTCTTACTGATAACTTTTTATTACTAACAACTCTTTATACTGCACAACAGTTCTGCTTCTCTTTTTGAAGGCTTTCAGTACTTAACAGCCTGCCTGATTAAACACACAAACTGGTCCCAGTCTGCAACAAGCTTAGAAAACCTCATTCTTGGGAGAAGAACTTGGAAGCCTCCAAGGGATCAGTGTGAGGAGACACCCACTGTTTCACTAATGAGCTGCCCAAGCTCATAAATTCAGAAGATACCACAGAAAGGCTCAAATTGTGGGGCAGGGAGTTTTATGCCTTCTCAGTGATGTACAGCCATCCAAATGGACCGAGGAGAGAATGAGAACTTTGACTGCCTTCATTTGCAGCTCACTGAAGCACTGGAAAAAATCAGAACTGCAGAAAAGGTTTATCTTAGTCATGGAGTAGCCAAATATACACTTGGCATAAGGAAATAAGATCCCCTAGCTAATCAAGGGATAGTAGCTAATGGCCTATAAAGTAAACATGAAGTCCCGTGCCCTGAAAAACAGCCAAAGGAAGGATGTTTGCCACAAGTATGGGAAGAGCATGGGGAAAAGACCCCAAGCACCAGAGAGGATGCCTTGTATTTGTTTTCAGTCCAAACTTTTGGTAGTTAGATGGACCACAGCTGGCCATCAAGCCCTCAAGCACACAGCTCCATGCTTTTACTTCCTTTTGCATTGCAAGGACTCTGGTTCCCTGCTCCTCTTGCAGTGGGACTAACCTCAGGACACCAAAATCAACACTGCAGCAACACAAGCATCCTGTAGATCTCACCTAATATTAGAGAATGATTAGACTCTTCACCTTAAGACTTAATGGCTGTAAGACTAAGTGTGCAGGTGTTAAGAGGTTCCAATTAAATTGACATAAGAGTTCCTGCATTTTGTGGCTCATGACACCTTTCTTAACAGATTTCCAGCAGACACAGGTGATAAAGCAAGTTTGCTGGACATATTCTGTTACTCAAAAACTCAGCCTCCATCCTCAGTTCCAACACAGGAGGATAGTTTGAAGGTCTTGAAACAGAGCCATCTGCAAATGGTGATTTGCTGGCATCATACACAGCTGCGTTTGGAAGTCAACCAGTTTGTAAAACTGATCTCTCCTGGGGTAGTATCCCAAAACAACTGGTACTCTCCTATTGCTGTTGGAAATTCTAGATCAAACAAGGAACACCTGCTCTTTAATTTTTGGCTTTTCTCCCTCTATACTAAAATAAAAATAAATACACTTTGAGACCTTTGACATGAACTTAAGAGACCAGCAAGTGGAAGTGAGGTTAAAGAAAAAACAGATGGTGACATCTGTAAAGAGGCAAATAAACAGATAAGTCAGCCATAAATATGTAATTACAAAATACTCAAGTCATAAAACATATTAAGGAAAATGCAACCAAGCCTCAATAGCACTGTAAATGTGCAGTGAGGGCTCGGGGGAGTATTGAAGAGGAGTGTGCTGTGGAAGAGAGTAGGAGGAGTATGGCACTATTTCTTATTTAATCCACTTTTCCTTGAAAATAAACAGGAGAGAAAGAGAGGAAGTGGGGAAGGACTGATGAATGGTCTGAGAAGGACAATGTGCAGTCTTAAGAAGTTTAAGGAATAGAAGAAAATATGAATCAACCCAGAGCATGACCTTGCTCTGGGGCTTGCAACGCCTTAACTACCTACACCAAAGCTTTAACTCCTCCGTAATATAAAATGTATGTTCCCAATTTTTCCCTTTGCAAAATTAACCTAGGAAGCAGAAGGCTCATTAGACTTGTCACAGAGTTCCAAATTCAGACTTTTCATGACTGCTGATGCTGTGCCACATGCCCTTTCCTCCTGGTTGCTATCTCCTAAAGAAAAAGGGTTGGATGCAGACTGCCCTGACCAAGAGTCACCAGCAGCAGCTTTCAGCTCAGGGGGTATTTCATGCTCCCCTGCTGCTGAAAGCACTGAATCCATTTTCCTGAGGCTCCAGTGCTATGTGCCAGCCACAAGTCCTCATCAGGTACCATGCTGCCTGCAAGACTAGGTTAGTACTGTGCTTTGCTAATCCTGGCTGGGATGTCTTTTCTGTCAGTGGCATCTCCTCGGTTGCACCAGGACCACTAGCAGAACACTCAGGCAATTCCCAACATTAACCTGACAAGTAATTAATGCTAGGGAGGTCCTGCAATTTACTCCCAAGAGTAACAGTCCCTAACTTCCCAAATGCCTAACAAACAACGTTTTATCATACCACAAATTATTACAAAATGTTACATTTTAAGATTTTATTCCCACTATTCCTGCTTCCTTCTCTCTTAGGAGAGGTCACCCAGAAAATCACCATCTGATGTTTGCTACAAGCATCAAAGAATTTTCCAGCAACATCTGGGAAGATAATACAGTGACTTTTGGTCTCTCCCAGGCTGTTGATTCATTTAAGCCTCATCGAAATTCAGGAGCTAAGTCCATTTGCAAAAACATGATCATGAGAGAATGGGGGGGGAAGGGGGGAGGGGAGAGGGAGGGAATGCAGAGCAAAAACAAAAAGAGGAAATGAAAACATCCAGGAGGGCTCAGAGAAAACACAGGAAAAAACATCATACAACCAGAGAAAAGATGAAAATGGATTTGAGGGGAACAAAACCTGAAATCTGCAGTTTGTAACTTGTGATTAATTCTGAGATTTAAAATGTGGAATTTCTTCTTAATGTCCTTACTGGAGAAAGGGAATGCAACTAGTCTTGAAGTTCACACAGGCTTATGTAAATATTTGTGCAAATAAGTTGTTTTCTTTGAGCTTCTGGCCAGTTGCCTCTGCAGGGGGCATTTGAGACTTAAAACTTTGCCCAGCCAAGATTAGGAAGCCATAAATAGATACAGAAAAGGAAAAGGACTCTTCCTTCAACAGGGACTGTGAGTACCAAGAACGCAAAGGTCAGAAGATGCAGGTCACCTACATTTCAGACAGCGTATGCTGGTCCTGTGCACAAGCCCATGGGAAATGATGGAGCTACCTCAAGAAACAGAAGGCTTAATAATGCCAGCGGTGACAAAAAGTCACTCTAGAGCTTGAGGGAAAGACGGAGAAACTGCAGCTGACCTTGCAAGACATCAGGAAAGAGGAAATGGTGAGGGTGCTCAAGAGCATTTGATGTGGATTAAGTTGGCAGCTTTACAGAGGGATCGTTTGGGGAAGTGCCAGCATGTAGTAGACCTCTGCATGGATTCCCTATCTCACATGCAGGTCTGTCCTGAAAACTGTGGGGAGATTACAGGGAGGAGGTGGGAAAAATATTACGCTAGTTTTAAAGAGGCTTAAGGAAGAAAATCTTTGAGTGTGCCATCCGTTTCAAAGAGAGGACACTGGGGCAGTTGTACAAATCATGTTGCCCTGGCATGGGATGCCATGGACCTCCCAGACTGAAGAAGTGATGGTAGGATAAGCAAGCTGGCCCCTTGCCTGGGCTGCCTCTCCACAGTGAAACGGTTTCCTTCCTGCTGTCTCCTGCCCTTTAAAAGCAGGTTTGCTATTGATACTTGAGGGAGCTCTCCAAAAGCCCACAAAGCCTCTTGCATATAAACAAAGAGTAAATACCATGGCTTAATGTTACTTACCTCAGAATATGCTATTTGTTCTAAATGGAGATTAATTGAACTGCAAAAAAAGCACGCAGAGCAGACTATAAGGTATGCTGAACTGCTGTTGGTTTGAGTCCGAGAAATTAAAAAGACCTTAAATCTGTGACCACCTATCTTTACTGCTCCTTTAGTCTTGCAAGGGTGAAGAGTACGATTACTAGCAGTCACTCAGCTAGACAATCAGTTTAAGCAAGCACGTTTGGATTTTCTAACATTTTTAAAAATCATTTAGGTAATTCCTTCTCATATGTATTTATTGCAACTGCTGTTTCTGTAGGATCTTCTGTACAGAATAACAAATGTTATGCTTACATATTTTCCATGCCCCATCATAAAAATCTGCAACATAATTTTTTCAGTAGGAATATATATATGATGCATGATGTTAAACATTTTTTTCTTCTGTTAGTTAAATGGCTGAACTGTTGGGAAATATAAGACTAGAAGCATTTAGAAAACATAGAAGACTATGCATTCACAGAAATCCAGACATGCAAGTCCAGAGGATGGGAAGACTTAATATTCACAACAAACGATGACAAATACACAATGAATGTTACTAGGAATAAGGAAGTATTACTTACCAACCATTGCGCTCACTTCTCCTGCCATCAGCAGTGGGACAGTGTTGTTGTACAGGTTAACATCAATGATACCTTTCCGAATCGTTTCTCCTACTTTTGCTCCCAGTAATACTGAGCCAGTGGTTTCAAAAACGGTAGCCAAAATGCAAGCCTGGCGTAAACTAACAACACCAGAGCCCACAGCCGTTCCGAAAGAATTGGCAACATCATTTGCACCAACCGAAAAGGCTAAAATAAAAGCAATGATAAAGCCCACAATGACCATCCACAGGTATTCATCCATTGCCATCTTTGCTCAAACTGTAGATCAGCTTTTCTTTTGCAAATAGTTAATAGTCAGGGCTGGAGGGAACCGTAAGGGATTTGGAAAGCAGATTTCTTGTAAACAATGAGTTCTCTCTGGAAAGTGCTGGGTAGTGTTAGAATGTGAAGAAACTGCTAACTGCTGATTTTCAAACTACTATAAATACTGTTCATTTGGCTGCCTTCGGTCAGCAGTGAAACACATTCCATATTTTGCTCCCAAACTGGTACAACTGTGATGTTCTGTCCTGCAACAGAAAAAAAAACAGGAAAAAAAAAAGGGAAAAAAGAAAATTTTTAAAAAAGGGTATATTCAGTGGAGCCCATAACAATGAGTGTTTTCAGAAGTAAACAGATGATTTAAATCCACTAATGGGGTCCTACCTCAGCATGTGACTGTTCTAATCATAAAGCAATTCAGAAAAGGTTAAGATCAGGTCACCTCCAAAGCAGTATGTTCCTTGCAATATCACTGACCGAGAAAATCTTTTGAGCAATTTAAAAGGATTTAGAAAATTTACGCTGTTAGTTTGTTTTGAATTTACAGAGCAGTGTGACAAGTCCTCTTTTTAAAAGGAGGATCCTTCTTGGCTCCTTGCATCCAGTGAAAATAAGACATGTAGAATATATAGAGCATATCATACAGCCTGATTCCCAGCTGATGCATATCACCTAGCTCCACTGACCTCAGCAGAGCCCTCATATTCTATCAGCTAGAGACAGGGATGTACTCCCCTGAAAAATGATTTTATCTATATGTCTGTCTAAGAAATGCGACTGAAAATATTCTGAGACCATTAATATTCATCTATTGCTCTTATCAAATCCCATGCAGTAAGAATACAATTTTCTTTCAGCTTCTCAGTCACTGAAACAGCACAATAATCACAATATTCCCATGTATCCCTGCAGATCTAAGGAAGCCTATAAAAAAATTTAACTAAAAACTTGAGCTCTCGACGATTTCCTATAGATGGTTACTAGTTACTAACAGGCTTATTATATTCAAACTATTGTTATCAATATCTTTTACTATTTCTTTGGATGGTTTCAGTTTTATAATCACTTTTTGAATTGCATCTCAATTGCTATAATCTGAAGAAAGAGTAAGCTCTTTCAAACCATAAAATGGACAGAGTGAAAAGGACTTTAAATATTATACCTTCACCATCCAAAAGTTCGCTGAGCAGAGTTATAAGGCCCACACTGACGTAAAGATGGTCAAAAGCTAGAAGCAAATTTGCCCAAACTATCTGCCTCTTCTGCTGGTTGCTTCTCTTCTGCTAGCAGCTGCCACAAAGACATCCCATGCACCCCTTCCTTTCCTATCCATGCTGTTTGGCTTCAGGAAAGTGCCGTTTTGGATGTAGCAAGGTGTCATATGAACATTTAGCAGCAAATATTCGTCAGCCAACTCCATAGGTTTAAAGAAGCATTTCAAAAGACCAGGAGATAACTGATCAAAAGCCCCAAACACAACTCTTGTTGTCTGTTTCCTTACGGTCATTTCACCCACATCCACATCTTCACAACAGTGCTTAATTTCTTTTGATGAACCCAGTGCAATGTAGGTCCTGTTACAGCAAGAAGGGTCTCTGAAACCTTCGAAATAGTGGCAAAATTAAAAAATGGCTTTTGTGTATTTGTGAGATGCTAGATACTTGAGAACAAACAACAGGAAAATACCACATCCATACCTAAGCATAGAGAATCCTATAAAACCCTGAAGCTGATATCAAGGATTGAAGTTTTCTCTAAAGACACATATTCAGAATACATCACTCTTTCTTTCTCCAAACTCTGAACTTGCTGAAAAACTGTCACTCCAGTCTTTTCCAGACATGGAACAGACATCAAACTTTGATTGCCTTACCCTCTCAGAAGGTCTTAACAGCTAAAAACATTTGTGTAAGCATGTTTATATTGCAAGATAACACAAGAAAATGAAGCATCAATGCTTTTTTAATATTTGAAGACTTGTTGCCATTTTATAATTCATGAGCACTTAGCCCACTGAATGAAAAAAGACTTGACATAGACCAAAAAAAGCTAACAATATCTGGAAGAAACAATTAGAATTAGAACTTGTTTGCCAGTGAAGGAAGACAAAACTCCATTAAATTCAGTCATTAAAAAATTTCTATTACGTATATCAGAATTTTGCTGGGACACGACGTGCTGGACTAGAGTCCTTCCTTGATCCTGGAGATTAATAATTAAATTCTTCATCCTGTGTGGATTTACACAGTACCTTTGCCAAGTCAGCCTCTGCACCTCAGTTTCCTCTCCTGAAAATGGGCAAAGTTGACAGAGATCTATGCATGCATGCAAGACACCGTGAGACTCATTTCCTTCAGACCCACAAGATGAAAGCACATCCTTATTCCCAACAGAGATTTGTATTTTATCCACTTATCAACCTACCTACCAATTTAGTGTGGTGACCCAGTTTCTGGGATGTGGAATAGCAGGGGGATTGTGACATTTCCCCACCGCAATGGAGTTCATGGGACTTTTGCCAAACCTGCCTCCTCTAGCCACAGCAAGTTCCTGCAGCTTCCAAAATAAACCACTAAGTCACAAGGTTGCCTTTATTAGCTTCCCTGGTCAGGGAGAACTCCAGATGGTCCCAAAGAAATTAAGACTTCAAGCTTCTAAAACTCATGAAGGCCAAATAGCCTCCCAAAGTTTGTTGGCAAGGTCCTTGGCAAAGAGCTCGGAGAGGCAGCTACATAATCACCCTCTCTGTGAAACAGGATATACAGCCTCAGGAGGAAAGGATATATTAAGTAAGTAGTAACCCCTCCTATAATTTGTGCAAGGTGATGGTTTGAAATGGACTTTCCCTCAAAACTTGGGATGCTCAACTTAATGTCCATTGCATTTGCACAAGTGACAGCACAGCAATGACCAAGCCTTGTCTTTAATAAGTTGAAAATCAAAAGGAAAATTGGAAAGGGAATGAATATGTTTCAAAATTAACATGCAGGCAACATTTGAATGGCTAGGTGATACTAATATTAACCTTAAATAATACAAGAGATGTTAGATGTTTAAAGAAAGAAACAGAAAGAAAAATAAAAAATAGCTCAGCTCTGCTGAGAAAGTTTTCAGAAATGCAAAATATCCTCCAAAGTAGGCCAGTGACTAAATACAGACTAAATATTGTAGTATGCTTCTTTCTAGAGCCCAAAATACATCTGGCATGCTCAGACACGCTGAGCTATGCCCCTCATCACCTAATCTAATTCAAGAGCCTGTGGTATTTCATGTTGTTGCTGGGATGAAAAAGAAACTGGAAAAAAAGCTGTATCGTAGGGCATGGCAGATCTTCTGCTTCTTTGTGTGACAGCTAAAGTCACTAGCCTGTTCCTCTCCTGCACTCATTTATATTCTATCAACATGCCTCTACGCGTGCCAAATGGAATTCAATGTGACCTGCTAAGGCACTAGGAAATTCTCCCATTTACCTGCGGGACTGATACTGCCTCTCCGCCAAGGCCTCCATAGTCAGCTACACTACACTACTGCAACAGACCCCAAGTGTAAAAGTGCATTTTCCTATTTTTGCTTTGGATAACTCTTCCTGAACCAGCCCAGCCTGCCCTGCAGTGGCTGTGGTGCAGACTTGCCCCTGGACATTAGCAGGGCAGAGGAACTGTGATAGCACCAGGGAACTGCAGGACCTGAAGATGGAGCGTGCATCTATGATGGCTGCTAAAGCAAAGGGAAATGCACAGAGGTGAAATTTCAAGTTGTAAGTAACTAATTGAGCATTAAGGCAAGATTTCTAGCTAATTCAGTTTTCTTAAGATCCATAATTAGAGCATCATATGTAGGAGGTCTGAGTTGAGACTTTTAACTCTTAAGTGCACTTAAACTTACAGAACTTGCACCTCAGTGAGAAAAATCTGATTTTTGGAAATGCTAAGCACGTCCTTCTGTCTTGCTGGCAGATGACTGAGACATCCGTCTTGGACTTTATTTTGTTGCTAGCTCAGCATCTTGTTATAACTCTGTCAACACAAAGCGTTATTTATTCCCTAAGAGACAGGAGAAAACAAAACCCAGGTAAGGAAGCATCTTGATTCACTCAGAACGGCAAGTGACTTCTCAGGGAAAAGTGAGAATCTCCTGGTAACCATAAGGTCATTTTAGGACATGTTATATATGAACTTCTACTAAGATAACTCTTCTGGAAACTATTCGCAGTATACTTCTAAGACTAGACAAGTTTTTAGTGAAGAAAAATAATACAAAATTTGAAAACGAAAGCTTTCAGTTGTTTGGTTTTGGGGTTTTTTTGGCCAAACAAATTGCTGCTGAAGAGAATGCAGGAATATCTAATGACAGGGACAAATGATTAAATAAAAGCTCAGGACAAAGTTCAAAGTCTAGGGAAGCAATCAGAGTGCATTACCCACCAGCAATCCAATGTGTGACATAAAGGAAACAGAGACTCCATAAATGTCCTTTAATCTTCTCTTTGCAGAAAATTAGGGGAGATTCTATTGCATTTGTGAAACGTAGAAAGATACATAAATCACACTATATGCAGCTCATATTGCTTATAAATCACACTGTATACAACTCTTCTGTTCTCAGCAGTTGCCCCATGCTGCAGTTGAAAACCTTCTACTCCTGACAGGACAGAGATTCTGTGAGGTCCTGGGTTTAACTGTTTTGTTGTTGCCCAAGTATGAGCAAAAAATCAAAAGACAGCAGCTAGCATAGCATTTCCAAGATAACTTTTACAACTATTCCACCATGCATTATGACAAGACAGATGGGGGAGGACGATTTGCTTCTCCCCTGAGGTGTTGAAAAAAGCAGACATTTCATGATAGACAGACACACTGAATTTGTACTGACAGGCAGGTTCACTTCTAGTTACCAGTGGCTGAAAGGTCTGTCTAAAATGCTTACCAGACAGTAGCTTCTAGGAGGCTATTCCATACCTCTCTAGTTTCTGTATGTTGTTCTTTATATAAACCTAATCTGTCAGGCTTCCCACCTATAAACTCGTAACAGGTCTGGCATTCCAGTTGATTGGTACTAAGCACAGCATTGTATAGAAACCAAGACTGATTTATAATCAAAGCTACTAACGTCATTCACATCAGTTGTCCTTATAATTTCCAGTTAGTGCTCAAGCCACAAGGCTCACAAATTATCTCCTTTAAATTACTAATACTCAGGATTTGAAAGGTGGTATTAATTCAAGTGGTGCAAGACTAAGAACATCCCTATATGGCTCTAAATCATATGCACAGGACTTGTCACAAGGCCAAGTATGAAGCAAGTTTAATGCTCCGGTACACAAAAAGCACCCTCAACTTACTTTAAAGAAAAAATCAATTACCGCACCCAGATGCAATTTTTTTACCAATCTATTCCTACTTTAACATGTTCACAATGTGTTTAAACATACTTCACACTACTACTTGATACGAAAACAAGACTGAAGTTGATAGCTTTCCAAGGACTCCCATCTCGTTTAACATTGCAGAGAGGGACTGCCACTGCCAACTCCCAAAACTTCCAGAGGATGCTTCCTTTTCTTAGTCACTATCAACAAAGAGGAGAGAAATCGAGAGATTAAAAATGTAAATGTAAAATAACTGGAAGGAGATTCCTTGCTGAAAACATTCACTAAAAACACAGAGAGCAGTCACATTTAAACAGCAGTTTTACAAACAATTGTAAAACAAAGAGAGTAAAGTATCAACAAGTCCTCGTTATACATTGGCTTATAAATAACTTTATCTCTAGCTGAAGGAGTATTTGAAGCTTCAGTCTTTTTAACATGCAAGTGTTAGGGGTTTTTTTGATTCAACACTACAGATTTTTAAGAACCATTTCAAGAAAATAAGTGTTCATGGTTATGGAAAGTATGTTTCATAAAACAAAACCATGCACAGAAAACTTCAAAACTCACCAAGTATTTAAAAGTTGTTTCAAAAGAAAAAGGAGCTACGTTCTTCCAGCAACTTGCCCTCCTGATAGTAAATATAGGCTCAAGTCTAAAATAGACATCCTATCATACAGCACAGTCAAATCTGAACATGCAAACTTCCAGAGGGCTATAACTTACACCAAGCAGTCCAGGGATAAAATTCACTCCGGCACAGAAGAACCACACAAGACAACACTGGGAAGCATCAATGCGAGTCCAGAGTCTTATTCAGTAGGTGAAAATCTGCCTCCTCTTAAGCATTCTGCTGGGGGTGGGCACTGATAAAACACAACACTGCGTCATGACTGCATTAGTGAGACAAACCAATCCAATGTAGCTCGTATTAAAAGCAGCAAAACATTCTGTTTCTTTTTTCCCCCCAGCATAGGAATAGAAGAGGAGAGAAATCTCATTTTTGTTTGTCAGCTGGGCACTTTGGTATGATCAGGTAATCTCTGAGGAGCCCCAGGTCTTCTATTTGCAAGCACACTTAAACGCATGCTTAATTCAAATGCATGTGACAATAGGGTACGTACACCCATTTCGGGAAAGATATTGCATGCTTTTTACTTTATCCATGTCAGCAGAGGTCCCACAGGCTGTGCAGACTGCAGAAAGTTAGAGATGTGCACGAGTTTTGACTGGATCAATGCCTAAAAAAGCAACTTTGCTTTCAACAGTTCAACCTAACTAACCCAATCTGAAGTCTTTCAACCGCTGTCCTTTAAGTAGGAAGCATTTTTGCATGCATGTCAAGGTGACAACAATGTTTACCTAAAAAGACACAGCTTAGATTTATATAAAATACTTGCTGCAATGCTATACCATGCAATGAAGTCATTTTATCCAGCAAAAAGGAAAGTACATCAAAACTGCATTGTCACAGTTTAAAAAACTTACAGATGTAAATTTATTTAGACACTTTTCTGGCTTATAAATAAATTATATTTTAAATTTAACTTTTAGGTTTTACTCCATTCTAAGTCACTCCAAGCCACAGCATCATATTGCATCATCAAAAACTTAAATTAGTAAATCTTCTGCATCCTGAACTTTTGAGAATAACCAAATCAATGTTTTAGATTTGTAAGCACAGACTTGGAAACATAATTCTTACCTAATCTATTTTTTGAAGTTTGAAAAAGGGTATTTCTTACAAGGAGGCAAAAGTTTTCTAAACTGGTTAAAATCAGCTGCAGATGTTATTCAGGGATAATATGGTCAATCTGGAAAGTGGTTTACATTTCTTAAGGAAACTCACACAGATTAGTAAACCTACATCATCTTCTACAAAGAATTAGGACAAAGCTCCAAAAATCTGCTATGCAGAAATGATACTAAAAATCCCCAATTAAAAAAAAAAGAAGAGTTATAAGCATCAGGTCACGATTCTTTGTAAGAAATGCTGACTTTTTAGTTAAAGGTCAATATCCAACTACTACTAAGCTTGCAATGTAGCTGCTAACTTTGTGAAAAGCTGCATCGCTTAAGCCTGGTTGCAAAGTCTTTCCTTTTACTTCTGTGATAACAAGCAAATGAGCTTCCTAGTTTTAGAAAAGTAAAGGAGGCTGATATTCTCACACTTGTTTTCTTTTATGTACAAAAGCAACATCATCATCGTTGTCATACCAATAATATTTTCCTGCAGATCAAAACACATCTTAATACTTTTTGGTTTTACAACTAATGTAAATGAATTCAAGTGAGAGCGATCATAGTTGTAACCATGAAGTCAGTCTGTATTTATAGTTCTGGATTCCAAAGTTTTAAGGAAATGAATAAACAAACACAGAAACTTTCTTGGAGCACTTATTTAACTTTATAAACTTAAAAAAAAAAGAATGCAAAAATATTATTTCATGTTCTCTTTATAGCTAAGAAGTTGTTGATGTCTGGCTTGGTAAAGCTCAAACCCGGACAGTCCGAATAAGCACTAAACTCACCCCAATCCTCCTTAAAGGACCATTCACCCACCCTAGAGTAACTGCCACCAGCCTGCAGATTTGGGTAAAAAACTATTGAAAGGACACATTATTTGGGAGGTATCTACTTTGATTTCAAAAGCCAGAAGTTGCCAGCTTGGCCTGTGGGAATTATCTTGGACCCAGAAGAACAACAAACTGGAACCATTTGAGCGCGACTTCCCATGAGCCAGCCTGACCACAGCAGTGGTTTCTTGTTGACCTAGGCTTCAGAGCTCAGCCTACACACAAAGCAAAGGTTATAATAAACAGCACAGAGAAAAGGAAATATCTTCAAAGTTTTTGTTCTGCTAAGTCAGCACTGTAGACCTCAGGCACAAGAAAATTCTAGCCAAGATAGGCTGACCATTAGAAAAAATTACAATTTGGGATACCACTAAAGAAGCAGGCAAAGGAAAATTTATATGACCATAATAGAAATCATGAGGATCGGCTTTTGGCAATGGTAGCCCCAGTTTGGTTCCCATCAACTCAAATATTTGTAGAAATGAGAAATACTGTATATTACAATCTCAATCAGAGATCAAAATATTTTTAAATTGTAATTTATTCTGGTAAATCCACAATTGAGATATTCCTGTTTGATTCAACAAACCAATGCTAGGCAGATTTATGTTCTGATTTAAATAATGTAATGGGAAACATTGACTTAAATAGTCCATTTTAAGCCCCCTTTGTTGCATTTCCACATCAGCTTTTTTCCTGAAAGATTCTCAAGTTCTTATTTACCAGTAAGCACTAAAACAACATTGATTTTCAAGTTAATGTAACCTTTATATCAAATGTAACTGGCCTATTTGCCATTCAGACAGGAAGGCTACATTTTCAAGCATTAGACTTATTTTAAGAAATATACATTTTGAGTAGAAAACAAGGGGGAGATGATTATCATTTTGCAACACAAAAACCTGTAGGAATCAGCACCTGAACACCTGTAAACTGCACTTAGTCATAAATAGGAATACAATAAAAATATCTGAAAGCTGCAGGATGTTGCTCCAGTTATGTTCTGCCAGCTGAAATAAGGTTACTGACCAGCAATGACAGCTTTCAGGCTTTCACATACCTGCTGGTACTCTAAAATTGGAAGCCATAAGCAGCAAGGACCAGGGACTTACCATTTCCCTTATCAGTATTTGTGCCCTTGGGCCTGCCTTGGAACCCTCATTTCCCCTCAATCAACAAACTAAGAAAATAAAATGAGTGAGGAGGAATGAAAATGTGTGGCATAAGACCACACAGGTCTCCTGGTACTTCAAAGAAATCCAGCTTTTGCAATACTCTTTTTTCTGATTTTGAAGGCCCCCGTGATGATCTACATCATGGGAGACTTGAAGGACACCAGAAGTCAATCATTACCTGAAAAGCAGCCTCAAGGTCCTCAAGATTTAACACAGCTCTACTAAAGAGAGCATAATTTCTGGGTGCTTTGGTAACTCCATCATGTCTAATACCAAAAAACCTCTGAATATCTGCTCTGCAGATAGCAGATAGCTACAAACACAGTTCAAGCTGGGAAAAGCCAGCTCCAAACAAGAGAAGTGCATCTGCTTTTGCATATTGAGCAGCAAATTCCCAACACATTCTGTTATCTATCAATGTCTGAAGAGAATGAGATGCATCCATGTTTCACTGCATGAAAAAACATCTCAAGGACTCTCTGGAGTGTGATGTGGTAGACATGAAAATTAAAAAGTCCCTGCATTCAGGGCTGGAGTGACTCCTCTGCTTTGAGGAAGCAAACCATTGGGATTGGCTTTCTTGATGGCTCTGAACTCTGACACACTGTTGTCCAAATCTTTTTTTCCAGCCAGCCCCCAGGCTTTCAAACAGGACATCCCACCCCACCCAGAAGACATTCACTCCTGATAGTGAGGTGAGTTGGTTGTGCTTGCACAGACATGCAGGGAGCGCTGCCACACCAAAGAGCGTGACTCTGCTTGAGATCACAGAATCACAGAATCACAGAATGACCGGGTTGGAAGAGACCCACTGGATCATCGAGTCCAACCATTCCTATCAAACACTAAACCATGTCCCTCAGGACCCCGTCCACCCGTAACTTAACCACCTCCAGGGAAGGCGAATCAACCACCTCCCTGGGCAGCATATTCCAGTGCCTAATGACCCTTTCCGT
>WAAB01000388.1:103812-124632 GCA_013389865.1 Piaya cayana
AACCCATGTTGGCTGGGCCTGATCACCCGGTTCTCTTGCAAGTGCCTCATGATAGCACTCAAGATCACCTGCTCCATGACTTTCCCTGGCACTGAGGTCAGACTGACAGGCCTGTAGTTCCCTGGATCCTCCCTGTGCCCCTTCTTATAGATGGGCACAAGATCACACTTATCTATTGAGCAAGTGAGTCCTGGGAAAATGAAAAGGAAGAACCCACAACTGGAATTTCTGGAAGCCAAGGCTGTTGAAGAGGACAACACAGGCTGTGGGTGCCCTGGGGCCTGGGAAAGCCAAGCTGGCTCCAACCCCTGCCACAGCACAAGCCCACACCCAGTCAGGAGGAGTTCAAAGGCAGAAAACCCATTCTGAAGGAGCAAGTATTTGGCCAATGCCAATTCAAGCACTGTCCCAAGCAATACTGGAGACTGGACTTGGATTGTCCACAACTCTTAGTGATCCACCAGAGACTGAGTCCATACTAAGCCCAAGAAAAGGGGCAAACTGGTGCTCTGAGTCTTCCTGAGCTTAATCCATTATTTCCCTTCCCCATCTCCCTGTCCAAAGAAAGCAATTGGTATGGACAAAATATTTCTAAAAGCCTTGGCTACTGCTGAAAACTAAAGAAGCATTATCCTGAATTACTAAGAGACCTATACTGACTTTATAGCGAAGACAAAAACTGGCAGTGAAACATCCCTGTGGCAACCCAAAAATACGCATTTTGCAAATTCAGAGTCTTATGCAAAGATCCACTTGGTAGGAAACCAGAGTGCAGTTGCCAGAAGTCAACAATGTGAACTTTTCAGATAAAGGAAATGTGACACCTCAAGCATCAGATTGCCTGCATTTCCATTTTGGTTTAGGTTTCAGAAGAATAAAAGCAGTCTTTTCCCATTGAACCAGAAGAGATGGTAGGAGCTCCCTCAAGTCCAATGACTCTCTTCAAAGGCAGCTGGAGTGAGAGAGTAGCTATCAACATGCCAGACCACACTGGCTGGCTCTCACTGACAACCTCCAGAACTGGTGTGGCCAGTAGGACAGAAGATCAAGCATTTCTGAAATGAGTTAGCTGAATGTCAAAAGGTGGAAAGGACCAAAGATAAGAGGGATGAAAACAGAGCTGTCAGCTAGGGTTAGGGAAATACATGGAAGCAGATGAGGCCAATACATTGTGGAAATGGCAATTCTGCCTATTTTTTTTTCCCCTGTAAGCATTGCACTAATAAAGAAATAAAGATGGGAGCAGCAATGAAAGCTATGGCTGTGACTTCATTTCATAGGAACAGGAGCCAAATATTACACCAGGAGGCTGGTGACTGTGACTAATATTGTCTGGAGACCACAAAGAATGGCATCTGACAACCAATAGGCCTGTTTCCCTTACAAAGCCCAGTAGATCCTGGTCTTTATTCTTCAGAGTCCACATAATGGTTCATGTCTATCTCCACATCTAGCCTTTGCTGCTAGAGACAGAAGGACCATAATGGTGAGGCAAACCTTGAGTAATACCTACAGGGCAGAGTTAACATGCCAGCTACTTCACTGTAGGCTGATGATACTGCTGGAGCAAACAGGTGGCCAACAGAGTTGTCACACTGGCTAAGAATTAAATCATCATCAATGCAACACACCACACACCAGAGTGTTCCATAGACAGGTACATGGCTCAGCAAACACCTCCAAGAGGACTTATTAAGGGCATGAAGTTCTGTGAAGCAGGTCAAGAACAGCTAGGCAAAGGAAAACATTCCTCTACACTTCAATGCTTCTTGTGGATGAGAATTAGTGCTGAAAATCAAAGGAAAAGTGGACCTACGAACGAGCTTAATATAGTGGCTTGTTTGGGGATCTTACTGTCAAGAACTCTTTCCCTTATGTGAGTTACTGCTCATGAAAAGATGGCTCCATGTTTTATTTGGGCTATTCCTAGCCTGGGAGCAAACCCTGGTAACATCAGCATTTACGCTTCAGTAGTCCAGTGCCTATGTCCAGGTGGAGCACAGAGTCTTCCTATAGGTACAGATAAGAATAACAGGATACATGTTGCTTTCAGTGAACTGATTACCATATTCATCTGCAGCAGGAGTTCAAACAGCTAGAATTTCTGTGCTTGCTGACAGAGGCTATAAAGAGAAAGTGATTAAAGCAGCAGAAGATACTCCTTTTGAGTACATGGCACCAGCAAACAGCACCAGTGGCTAGTGTGCCTCATCCTCTTAAAAAGGTGTTTATAGCTAAGTTGTGCTGGTGTTGGCGATGTATTTACAGCACCCTCACAATTTCCCAGAGTAAAAAAGACAGCATAGATGTTGCTGAAGAGCAAAGGAAATGCTACAAGGAACTCTCCCTTCTTCTTGCCTTTCTCGAGAAGGGTGAGAATCAGAGCAAGCTGTACCAGGTTCCTGCTATGCCCACCATGGCTTGAATGGGGACTTCTCTAGACCTAAGTGTTTCCCTTGCAGAAAATGATCTACCCAACAAGGGGAATGGCACAGCACTGACACAGGCCTGCCTCTCTGCTCTATACAAGCACTGAGAGAAGAGTGACCCTGCTCCGAGGCAGGGTGCAAATTCCCAGAGAGATGAAGTATTGGGAAAAAAAAACAAGTAAACAAAGAAAAAAAAGCATCTAAAATCCCCATGAAATTACATCTCTAGCAGGCAGGTATGACAACTGTGTCACAGGAAGAAAGTCCTTTGGAGTATGGAAGCACATTTCTTGCAACACCTAGAAGGGATCACAAGCCTACCTCTGTCATACTTATAAGGAAGAAAATCACTCACTGTTAACCGTAAAACAAATGAGTAAGTGGATCCTGATGTAAAGAACACGAAATATTCAGGAAAAGGAAGTAAACAAGCAATCAATAATTAATAAACAACTGCTTCTTTCTGGTCACGAAGACCTTCAGAAGTCATAAAAGTAATTTCCTCTTCTACACATTAACTAGAAGGGGAAAATGAATTATGCCTTCTTTTTAACTGTCAATCAGTTTCGCAGCCTTGAATTAACCAGATACCGATGTAAATGCAATGAACAAAATGATGTGAAGAAAACAGTCACTCTGAAGCAGAGAGTATATTACTCCCCAAATGGGCTAATTATTTCAATCAACAGTCTTCAAAAACTTAACCAATTATCTCCTGCAATTTGATTTTGGTTTCATTACAACTTCAGCAGACATGAAGTCATTTGTATGAAATGAAGTGATTCAAAGAACTAAACAGATCACAACAAATTTGGGCTACATTACAAGTTTGTTTCTTCCAAATCCAATGCACCGGAGTTTTAAAATAATTCTTTCCAATTTTAAAAATTTCTCAACCAAGCAAAAAGTATTTTCCATCCTACAAAGTAATCCAGAACATAGACCATATTGTTCACTAACATATATTCAGTCTGGGATACACTGGATTCACTAATCTAGCATGAAATTCAGGTGTGTAGAAGACCATTCTGTATCTACTTTAAAATACAAACATCAGTTACTGACAAATACATTTCAAATATGAAAAAAATTATGAACTGACCTGCTGGCTACCCTACTAACCCTGGGATTTTATTTGGCCTGGGATTCCACGGGGTTTATTCAGAAAATATAAAAGTAATTGCTCAAACTCAGAGGCACAGTTCTCCATCAAGAAAGTCTTCCACAAGAACATGCAGAAAGCCATGCTGGGAGTGCCTCACAGGTTGATCTAAAGAAGGCAAATGCTATGAAAGAAGGAATGCTAGAAGAAACAGAAGGTGAATGCAGAGGCAGAGGTAATACGAAGAAAACAGAAATGTGCAGATTTACTTGTTCCAGTCAACAACAGAAACTAAAGTTTATTGATTTCAATTTTAGCAGCTAAAATTCCATGATAACAGTTTCATCATACAGACAATACTATCCCATATTCAAATTTCTATCAAGGTAATAACATAGGACAGGATTTTCTCACACTCATTGTGATTTACGTATCAGTTAGTACAATAATATGTATTTAAAAACATAATTATTACTAAGTGCAAATAGATTTTGTATCCAATTGTAATTTAGCTCTTCAATTACATGGAAGTATCTAAGTAAAGAGACCGAAAAAAAATACAACTGCTAGCCACAAAAATATCTGGACACATACTCAGCCACTGTCTCTCAACTCTTCTCTTTATATCCACTCTAAAAGTATTTCCAACACACTAACCCTATCTGTTCAGAAGAAACTAAAATTACATGATTTCAAACTATTTTCATTAGAAAAACAATCCTTTAACAACTGCTTTTACTCTTCCATCTAATTATATACTTTTAAAGGCCAAATATTCAGTCAGTATGCAAAAATAACCATAGCCTTTTATTAAGGATAAAACACCAGATGAGAGTCCATAAGAAAAATAAAGATGCTCTCTGCCTCTACCAGCAACACTGTCCAATACAAGACATTACATTTCATTTTAAAATTTTAAATACACTTATTAACTCTGTAAAAGAGTCTTACTACAAAGAAGTCTGTTCACAGCATTATAACGTGCTAGACTGCTGGCTAGTATTTCCTTGGAGATACTTCACGTAACAGCCAAGATGTTCAAAAAACTACCTTTCTGTAAAGCTCTTCCCTACCTCAATACTAACTATCTAGACTTCAAACCCCACAGCCCTGCCAAGAAATCTTATGTACTTGGAATATTTTGTGACCAGCAGCCAAATAAAAAGGATTGAACTGATGAATATTTGATTCTGACATCTAAGGACAGCAAAAGAACAATACATTATAAGGTTGCTCAAAGTAGAGGGCTAGCACTGTCTTTGTTTTTTCTTAACTTGTGCACCTGTCACACTTTTTATGCAAACACTGTTCATTAAATGCAAGTAAACCCCCTTATTTCCTGTTTCATAATGGTCATGGTCTGATCTTTTCCATATTCAATGCTCATTTCTACAAGAAAACAAAATTGATTTCAAGTGCAAAGCAGCAACTATCTAATCCACAAACAAATACTACAGCAAGATTCTGCTCTTCCTCAAACAAGTTTGAAGCCACGATTATATTAAAGACACAGATGTGAGGGGATTTTTCAACTTCCAAGCAGATATGCAAAGTTACAATCCAGGGGTGCAGGTAAATGAATAAGCAAGCAAACTACGTGACATTTGCGCAGCGTCCTCTCAAATCCTGCAATCCCTTCTAGAAAGTCTGGGTCTACATCTCCCTCTTCTTTACTCATGTTCTTCTCGCATGGCTTGGTCTCAGAAACTTTCCATGCCTGTAACGGAAACTTGAGCCAACTTCTTAAATGTATGATTTCTTCATCTCCACTCATCATCCACTTCTGTTTCTGAGAAGCTCCTCATCATGACACCTGTATCTTAAGAAGCAAAACAGGAAACATCACAGGGATGAAGCAAGGAAAGATGAATAATAATATGCCTCTGTGTCTTTAATAAAATCCCAACTTTCATTCAAGTTCCTTTTAGGAAATACAATTTCCTTTCAGAAAAACAGTGTTTCACCCAACTAGGTATGTAAACATCATGTACCAAAACTGGGGTAACCAATAAAATCTCCCTATTTGCACCTTCGTTCCTGACATGATGAGCAGGAGAAATCCTGTACTGGCTAGCCTTACACACTGTGCAAAACATTATCAGCTGCCAAGCTTGCAGAACTGGTCTATGGCAGCCAGTTCAACTAGAAGAAACTACTGATCCATCCACTAACTTACCCGGTACTGAAAACAATGCAAGTTTTCTTTACCCAGGAACCATTTGTCCAAGTAGAGGTCTAGCCCACAACTGAGATGAAATATAAATATGTAAACCTGTCTACTACTTCCATTAAGTGCTCCTTAATCTACACAAATTCCAAACTATATTTGCATTTTCACACATTTATCAGGTACCAGAGGAGACGCTTCCTCTGCATTACAACAGTTTAACAATAAGGTGACAAAAGCTTAAGGTATTTTCACTGTGTCTTTGTCCTCAAAATCATGTCATAAAATTTGGGGATAGGGTGGAGGAGACTTGCCTATCTGTTCCTGCCATCCAAAACTTGGGATCAAGCTGGCCCAAAGCCAAAACCAGCACTGTTCAGAGTCTAACAACCAAGAGGTAGAAGGATGACTCATCCTCAAAATGGAGACACAGCCATCTTGCATCCAAAATCAGCCCAAAACATTTGCCTGCCATGTGACTTCGCAGGATCACTGAAAAAGAGGGTGCAGAAGTGATCTCTGCAGCCTCCCCAGCCTTGAGGCGTTCAGGGCACATAAGCAGGCACCAAAACCATTCTGTCACCCAGCTTTCAGTGAGACAATAGCCTGAAAGCAGTTTTACCTCTGCCTTTGAGAGTTAAGGTCATTTTTAAATAAACATTCACACCAAAATCTCTTCCTAGCAGAGGCAGAGCAGATCCTACCACTTATCAGCTCCCATCTCAAATTCTCAGAATTCCACCTCGAGTCTGAAATCCTCCCTTCTCCTGCAAAAGCATTTGACAGCAGCATGCTCCATATGCAGGGCACACTCCACTCGAAAGACAGCATAGTCCTTTGCCAGCTCCTCCCTGTGAAATGACAGATGGTTTCAGCTCTCATAAAGGTAGAAACGAGGGATAGCTGTAGGAACAGAGCACCATCCAAGCACAGAAAGTCTAGGCTTTGGTTCTTGCATAATGCAGTAGTGAAGACAACAGCATTGGACCGAGAAGTCCTCTGACAACGCTCTGGGTATTGCAGAAACAATAGCTGTTAAGTAACCAGACAGAAATGCATTTGCTGTACAGGGATTTTATGTCAAATGAAAAGACATACTCCCTCAGTTCTAAACTCTTGATGAAGCCCTTACCCTCAAAAGCGCTAAGGAGCTAAACAGTCCTAAAAGCCTGTGTCTCAGTGATCACGACTGTTACTGAGAAACATGCTCTTGCTTACTCAGAAAAGGCAACTATGACAGATTTCAAGATCTTACAGGACGCAAAGGTTGAGGCAGCCACACAAGTTTCATCATCAGGACATCCAGAATGTGTCCAGGAATCGTCCAATTATTTCATACCACAGTGACCCATAATCTTTTATCATGATGTCTACTGATTATAACGCTGGTATCACTGCAAAAACCAGAAACTACAATTTCACAATTCCATGATCATCATAAAACCATATTCTTTCAGAGAGCCAGAAATTAACTGCAGACAAGTAATTCAATTTATTATTGACATCCTCATTCATTGATCAGATGTCTACACTCATCATATGCACCATATAGATTATGAGACATTAAGGTTGCTCACTGTTGCATGCAGAAAGTGAACTGCAGAAAAATATTAATAATTGTCAAAAACATCCGACGCTGGCTATCACCGGACACAACTGAGGAATTTTCAGTTTTCTTTTGAAGAGACAATCTACTGGCAAGCTGATGTTTGTAACTGATCTCCGTAGCAGCCAACACTGGCAGAATTTTGTAGCTCCGTAACAAAACACAGAAATGTCCAAGACTGTTAACTCAATTACAGTATTTTGGCAAGGAAGTCTTTCCTTCATACCTTGAGGGAAGTCTTAAGATTGAACACTGCATGTTTTAAAGGCACACATGCCTCTATTTGGTGTAACTGTTTATGCACCTTATTTGTTTGAGAAAAAAAGCATCCCACAGCAACCTGCTTGCAAGACTGATATTTTTCCTTGTTTCCCAAGGAAACAATACTTCCATAACCACACCAACTGTCCCATGCACAGAAACATAAATTATAAGGCTAATTTGACGGAAAAAGATATCACCAGGGCTCTACTCCTACAACAGGCTTGCAGAATAAATAACCAAGGCAGTGCCCTGAGCAACGTGCTTGGTTCACAAACATCAGAGAAACATCATGTTTTAATTAAATATACCCAAGAACTATGAGGTGGCGAGAGGCTGCTCAGATACCATGCTGCTGGGAAAATCTGGGATGCTAACAATAGATACAGCTGTAGTAATGGAAAGAAAAAAGGGAAGATGCTTAAGGAACTGCAGTGCCACACAAACTGAGAAAGGTGCAGGAAATACTCATCTTTGCAAGTTCAGCTGCTCACAGAGCTACGTCTTAATCTATGGAACACAGCAATGCCTTGTGTGCCCACCACAGCTCCATCTTTACAAAAGCTGCTGCTGACCTGTTAGCAGGCACTTCTCAGGATTTCTTTAGGTCAACAATTATCATCTTTCACCTAGGAGAAACTAGAAAAGTAGACAAACACTGCAGTACAGGTGGCCACAGAAAACCTTAAAAACACAAAATATGCTTCTCAATCTCTTTCAACAAGGTCCTACCCAGGCAAGGTATGCTAACCATTGCCACAACAGGTCTGATTGCTGGTCCATGTGTTTGAGAATCCTGCCTCCTGTGATCCCAACCAGATGCTTCAGAAGGTGGAACAGCTTGGGTAGTGAACAATGATGTAATTCACCCAAAGAGGAAATTCCTTCCTGACCTCATCAATTAGCATGAAGGTTTATATGCCTAATTTATTTTTAATCCTATTTACTGCAACTCTGGATGCTGTCATTATATATAAAAATGTCCAGGGCTGCTTGGAATCTGACTAAACTTTTGGCCTCAATAATATCATGTGGTATAATTATGCCAGGTTTCAAATGCACTGATTTTCAATTTCATTTAAACATCCCTTTGTTCTTGCACTACGGGAACTAGTGCAGTCACTAACCACCTCTCTTCCTCTTCCAAGGGCTCCAGCCTGGCTTGCAGCATAAACTCCCATGCCATATTGTGCTCTGTTACAGAGCAGGAATATAACCCAAGGGCCTTTAAGGCAATAACTTAGCAACTTCTACCAGTTATCCAGCAACTTTTCCATACACTAAACTGCTGGAAGTTGGCAGCTCTGGTAAAATTTCACCAGGCCCTACACTTTGCCAGATCTTGCAAGCTTGCTTTTTGGTTATTTTCCACTCCAGAGCTGCCACCCTTACAAGCAAACTGTTCTGCCCTGTGTTGTGCTCTTTGAACCCCTCTTAGATTCTGATAAATGTAGTTATAAAACAACAGACAAGCAGTACATCATGCCCGGCTGTTCAAGGTCACACAGGAACCCCTCCCTCTGAGCAACAAATTCCCCTCTCATCTTCATGCCTACAGCACTCAACCAATCAAAACCAATCCCATTTTCCTCTTGGCTGACGTTCCTGTGGGCTGCAGGTTTCTCTGTACAATAACTTCAGCCTGCATTGTTACTTATGGATGAGCTCATGACGTATTCATCATCATAATTATATTATGTCAAGTACTTATTACATATCCAGTGTGATTAGTCACTGCCTTCTTCACTTACATACCGCTTGCAAGAAGCATTAAGGTATAAAACCACACCTTCATTTAAGAAAAGTTGGCTGAAAAGGAAAATATAATGATGTATGCAAGCAGCAGACAAGGACGGGAGACTCTTAAAGTAAACTCGAGGTTCCGGATCCTCTCCTCTCTCGAAAACACAGTCCAAAAACATAGTACCTATTTGGGCTGGATTTTCTTCTCCCAGCCTCTGGAGCTAAAACTTTGGACCTCAGGCCACAGGTTCTTAATCTCAAAGTCTTTAGGAGAGAAAGAGCAGGTCTGGCTGATATTTCATGGGAACATGGTCCCCAAGGGAGACTACAGAGCTTTTACAGCATCTGTGAGAAACACCACACAGCCATCACTGTTTCACCACAAGTGTTTTGATTACAGGCTTGGAACTGGTGAATTCTGGCAAAAAGATGTTTCTTTGCCTCAATCAAAAAGCAAATTACATCGTTTCATCCTTCTTTAGAAGGATATTCAAGCAAGTAAATGGTCAAGAGAAAACTACTGTCCCAGCCTGCGATCAATAAACAAATAGAGCTCTTTGATGATCAAAATAACACTAACAGAACTGGTAACAGACATCACTTTGCAAACTTTTAGCTCATTAAAGAATCAACCACATGCAGCTTTTTTTCTCTATTTGAGTATCGCATACAAATTAGTCAATAAAATCAAAGGTCTCATAATGGCAGTTAAACTGTCCTATTGTATCCTCCTCAGTGACCTCTCCATGCTGCTGCTCTTCATGCAGCAGTCTTAGAAGCTCAGTTAAAGAGTGATAATCTTATACTTTCTTTCTAAGAGACCACAAACACTTTCCCAGTTTTCCGTCTCACGTGTGTAAAGATGACATACCGAACTGAGTACTTCTACAATGCTCTTAGGCAATGCTAAAAGAGCGATCCAAGCCACAAGTTTCAGAGCACTGCCATACCAGCATCTCCAGGACCTCTGATCAGCCATCAAGTGGTTTGCCTTTGGCATTTCAGGATTTGCTGAGGTTGAAATAGAAGCCAGTAATGACAGAGAATAATTCTCCCATCAGCAGTGGTAAAAGTCTTCTTGGAGCCCCTGCGTGCAATGCTTTCACTGCTTTTGGGTTGTTACTGAATATGAAGTCAAAAAGATGTGATGTTCTCTATTTGTCACACATAAAATCAAAGTTTGGGTAAGGAAATCTAACAGACTCAAAGGTATTTTTGGCTCCTAGAATTCTCTATCTGTTACACTAAAATTGGCTTTAAATTAATGTGCAATACAAACAGTACATACTTTGCCTAAGAAAAAATCTGCTGGCCACTTACAGATCATGTGAACTCAGTTATTTAGTTCAGCTAAGAACAATAATTATTCCAAGCTTTATCTGACTGTAGATTTGGATCTATTTAGCAATGCCACTGCCACACATGCATGATGAACTGCATCTCATTACCAAAGCGAGAGAAAGTTCCTGCAATCAACGGCTGCTGCCATGTAGCAAGATGGTCACAAAGGGATGAGATTGAAAAAGCCTCTGCCTCTACCCTTCTGTCTTTGTCACTGAAAAGAAAAATCAAGTTGTCTTCTCTATCAGACCAAACCTTCCTTCCATGTTATAATACACAGAAATTGGATGTCTTCACTTATCACTCCTTGATGTTCTTCAACCAAAGCTATGGAAGATTATACTCCTACTTTTTTCCCCTCCTTTAAGCTTTTCATGAAACAGGGATCCCTAAGTTCTGCTCTGTGTTTACAACTGATGACAGAGAAGTTGGTTCTAATATTGCTCATCAGATCATACACAACGATCTGAGCAATGGCAAAATAGAGATGTTTAAACGTACTGAGTACTCTGTACTGGGTAAAGTTCACAGCAGCTGTTCGAGCACCAGAAAGACATCTGAGAGGAGCACCATAAATAACAAGATCACATGGAGTCTCCCATTGCACAACCAACATACATCTTTCTTCTCAGGAATTTATGATTCACACCCTATGCTGTCAGTCAAGAGCGTATTACATACTATGTTTTCAGGATGATCCAGAGGATATTTTGGAAAGTAATACAGCCCTCCTGACAGCTAAGTCTCTTCAAAATACTCATTCCATTCCATTACTAAAAAAGACAAATGTTTCTATAATCTTGTCCAAAACAGTGGTCTTTTTCAGGAGCAAGCTATAGATCCACACATGCCCTTCATACATCATGGATGTCTAAAACCAGATCCAGCAAGTCTGACAGCTTGACAAAAACTGAAGAGGACTACTCCTTTACAGACTCAGGATACAAGATTTTTTTCAGATGTGAAAATGTAAGTTATTTTTTCAGCAAACCTCTAATTTGAGCAGCAAGATTTTAAATTCATTTTACTAACAGAATTAAAACTCAGTTCTCCTAAAGCCTCTCACTCCTAGGCTTCTGCAAGGGGAGAATCGCATTTCAAAGCAGTGCCTAGCTATAATTGAGAAAGATGATATATGGCTCTTTTATAAAATTGAGAATTTTTTTTTCTTTTTCTGGACTTCCGCCACAAATTGCTTTCGAGGGCTTGGTTCAGAAATTCCAAGTTCAGTTTATTGTTTTTCTCATTGATAGCTAACTCCTTTTAGCAATTCTGTTAATCTTGGACTTTGGAGATATTTTTCTTAAAGTAACGCCCAGAGTTTAGTTATTCCATAAAAAGATCAGGAATTATTTTTATTAAAGTAACACCCAAAGCTTAGACATTCCTTGCAAAAATCCAGCAAAGCACCTTCATTCTTAAAAAGGTTCTTAGCCTCTTCCTTGTAAAGATTTCAGAGACAAGAGAGCACTGAGATGTTTTACTGGCTTTTTTTTTCAGACCTGGAAAAAAAAAGTATTAAGACAGGATTTTTCTTGCCTAAAAAAATCCTGAGCCTTCTGCTCTTGACAGGACGTGGGGTTTTTTCCCCCTCCTCTCTTCTTGTCTTCTGTCACAGAAGAAGTGCCAATTTCCACTCCCTGACTTCAGAATTCTCACGAGGCATCTGTGCTGCCTTTGGGGAGTTCTGCCAGCAGTCAGTGTCTCTGGTCATATTCAGTACATGTTCCTTAGCCAGGAGGGAGTCCGGTGCACCCAGGCAGCACCAATTTCTGATGGAGCTTGTTGGACAACAAGAAACTTGTTCTTAACCCTTAGTGTTCATGCCACAATAGAAACAATGCTGCAAAGTCAAGGATCTTACCTCCATTCTCAGGGGCCTGAGGCACTGAAACCTTCTGCTCTTCAGTGGCAAAGCTCTCTCAAGGACAAGAGCAAGTGTTGCCTTTTTGTCTGAGCGACTACATTAATAAAGTAGGTGACATCACACAGGTTCCTTACTGTAGCTAATACACAGTTTAAGTGTTTGATGAGGAAAGGGAATGCCTTTTGATCACTACTTCCAATTCAGAGCGCAAGCAACCACAACTGAAGTGTGTGCTTTGTCAGCAAGCCTCCTCCAAACACTACTGCTCTTTAGGCATAACAGACCAAAGACATCATGGAGTTAATAACACATTCTCTGACAAGGTGCTTCTTCACTGTTGAAGGCAGCACATAGTGACAATTTTTAATCTCTTTAATGTAGAAATTAGGGTTGGGGTAAATTCTTTTCAGTTCCTCCAAAAGTGAGGTTAAGTGGCAACATACCCACCTTCCTCTCTGCCGCGTGTATAATTTCAGCTTGCTCAACAGCAGTGGCACTCCTGAATTCAAGAGAACTTTAAAGGGAATGATTATGCTCACGGAAGTAAACTAACGTGAATAAACTGCCCAAGCAACAAGGAGACATTCCAGAGCCCTGTGCTGTCACCAGGCTTTTGGCCAACGCTGCTTAACCTTATATGCAAAACGCAAATTACAGAAATATTCATCATGGATGAGAATATTCTCAATGAATAATTTTGCACTGCACTGAAGAAGCTTGTCCACAAGCCATGCTCTGATGAAGGCACTGGGATCTTCTCATTTTCAGAACTTCTACTAGCATCAGCAATACAAGTAGTACGGCAAAGGTTTCTCTGGCAGCTGCTCCAGGCTATGCTCTCATCTGGGCTCCACTGGCCGGTCCATACTATCCAGGCCTGTAACACTGGACTGAAACTCAAAGTGTGCATGGCACAGAGGAAGGTATTTTCACTACAAGGCCCACAGAGTTTACAGCTTCATCTTTAAACAGAGCCACACTTGTAGCTTAGGAATATTTAAGACCTTATTGAGTCTTGTCACAGAATTTATTAAGATCTATCTGAAAAGCTTTGATCTTCTGTGTAGCACCGAGAGAAAACCTAGACACCCACATTTTAGACGTGAGGAGAGTGAAAGCTTTTCCACCTCTTAACAGAAGATTACAGCTTTCACATAAGATTGTAGTGTCATGGTTGTAACTTCATCTGAAGACAAAGATTTAACTGTTTGGCAGCTCCCACAGGCATAACAGAGCAGTCAGATTTGTAAAAACAACTACATTATAACTGAGAGCAACTTGTCAGCATTTTTTTTGCAGGACCTTATAGATACAAAGTTCTCACTGCTTTTTAAACCTTCCCTTGCATGCTCTACTGTGATTAGACACCACTAAACCTACACACCATAACCGCTTTCCAAATGATACTGGGTAAGCTAGAAAGATTTGCCTCCATACAGCGTTCTCAAAAAGAATAAAGGTAACTTCGGCACAGTGTTTTTAAAGGCCACAACCTTTTCCCATCCAAGACATCTAATAACTCAGCATGAACCAAGTTCCACAAGGGAGCGAAAATCCATTCCCGTGCCCGACTACTGTGAATTATTGTCTCTACCCTATCTGCCTCTGCTCTCGGGCACCAACTTTTTTATGATCGATTAATGGAAGAATTCTTCTTCTACGTAAAACATTGTGAACTAACGGGTAAGAATCACCGCAGAAGCCTCAGGTGCCATGTCAGGGGCTGCCTGCGCCTTCTGAGCCGAAGCTGAAATAGAAAAACCTCGACCGAAGGAGATTTTACTTCTGCTGGGACAGAACTCCCGGGGCTGCGCAGAGGTCGAGGACAGCGAGCCACGAGGAGCCTTTCGCCTCTTCCAGCGGGCTGATCCCACTTCTCCTTCAAACCGCTGCGCCTCGGGATTCCCAAGCGCTCTCAGCTCGGCTGAGAAGAACCGGGTGATCCCATCCCCGTCCCCTCCCCCCGGCCATGCGGCTCTGGGTTGGCTGAACCGGGAGGGACCGGCGAGGTGGGGGTTAAGGGGGCTGCTCCCGGTGCAGCCGCGGGAGACGGAGGACAAAGACACACACACACCCCCCACCCAGCCCCGGACCCAGCGGGGGCGAGGCCGAGACCCCCCGCGCATGGCCCCACTCACCGCCCGGCGGGCGCCCTCCCGGCGGCGGCGGTGGAAACGGCGGAAATGGCTCCCGGCGCGTCCCGGAAGCGGAAGTGAAACACGGAAGCGAGGGCGGGGGAAATGGACGAGGTGGACGTTGGCCGTGCTGATGAGGGCGAATCGCGTCTCTGACTCGGTATGGAGGCGGGGGAAGCGGCGTACTTTGTCAGGCCTGCGGGCGCGGGGCAGCGATCCCTGTGGGTGGTGGAATCGCTTGGCTGGAAAAGGCCTTTGAGTTGGACCTTCGAGAGCAAGCGCACCTGCCCGCCACTAAACCGCGTCCCTGAGCACTTCACCTACCCGGGTTTTGAATCGCTGCAGGGACGGGGACTCAACCGACCACGTGAGCAGCTGTGACGGTGCCCAGGGACCCTTTCACAGAATCATAGAATCTCTCGGTTGGAAAAGACCTCTTGGGTCATCGAGTACAACCATTCCCATCTACCACTAAACCATGTCCTCGAATATCCCGTCTACCCATCTTTTAAACACCTCCAGGGATGGTGACTCGACCACCTCCCTGGGCAACCTGTTCCAGTGCCCAATGACCCTTTCTGTGAAAAAGTTTTTCCTGATATCCAGTCTGAACTTCCTCTGGTGGAGCTTGAGGTCATNTGCAGTCTCACCAGTGCCGAGTACAGAGGGAGAATAACCACCCTGGACCTGCTGGTCACGCCGTTTCTGATACAAGCCAAGATGCCATTGGCCTTCTTGGCCACCTGGGCACACTGCTGGCTCATGTTCAGTCAGCTGTCAACCAGCACCCCCAGGTCCTTTTCCACCAGGCAGCTTTCCTGCAATCCTTCCCCCAAGCCTGTAACGCTGCATGGGCTTGTTGTGTCCTAAGTGTGGATTTCCATCAATTATGTACAACAAAACAAGAGCTGCATACAAAATGTATTTCCCACTTACATGCACAAGTTCTCCTAGAAATCTTATGCATTTTCTATTACTTTTCAAGGTCTAATTTTAATGCTGTTATTATGAACTTTGCAGCAGCCAAAACTCTTGCTGTTTCAGAACTGGCTCCAGCTCTGCCTGACCTTGCCTTTGAGAGAGAAAGGGTGCAAACAGAGGTTATTACAGAAGACATATCTGTTCAGCACAGATCAGACTGAACACAAGACATTACCATCTTTAAAGAATTGTCTTGAAAAACTCTTTCTGAAAGAAAACACGCTGTCAGAGGGGTATTCTGTCTAACTTTCAAAAATACAGTTACTTAGATAAACTTTACTTTCGCTTAAGATATTCCACCTTTTTTTGTAATAGTAACTACTTCTTGTACTAGCAGGTAAAAGCTGCTGAATAACAGTGAGACAATTGCAGTGGCTTGGTTTCTGCAGCCAGGGTAATGTAGGAAGGCAAAGGCACCAGGAGGCTGCCAGCAAGCCTTGGGTCCTCACATCCTCCGTCCTCCCTCCTCTCTGTCCTCCTTCTTCCCTGTCACTGTGTGGGAGCAGTGCTTCCTCCTGCCAGCCCTGGCCCCGCAGGTTGGGCTGCCACTTCCCTTGTTTACATGCAGGGACACTGACAAAAGGGGCCAATCATTTGGGTGCAAGTCTTTCCCCAAACAAACCTCTCTCACAGGGCAAACCCACTTTGCCACCTCCTGCCATGGTCCCTGCAGCCCACATCCCCTGATACTGTACCTACACACACACACTAATGACAGATAACCTCCATCTAATAAACAAAATATAATGAACGAAGTCAAGTTTACTCATACCTGAATGGGACCACAGTGCTGTTTACCACCGCCAAAAGGCTTGCACAAAATTGGAAAAAAACCCTCTTGCTGGGCACATGCACTGAGCTCTCTGTGCTGTTTTGCAGAATCACTAGGTTGAAAAAGACCTCCAGGATCATTGAGTCTAACCATTTTTATCAACCACTAAACCATGTCTCTGAGCATCTTTTCCAGCCATCTTTTAAATACCCATCTTTGAAATAACATTTGTTAGTGTTCCGTTCACCAGGCAGCCCACACAAGTCACGCAACATCAGGAAACACAACACAATACTTCTTCAAGTAGTTTTCATGATTAGAGGCTTTTATTTAGGAGTAGTTTCTGCAGTATCCTTTTATTTAACTGATTTTGTGATTTACCTAGGAAGAAAAAGTAACGGGTGCCATGTCTCTTCAGGACAAGCCAATATCTCTTCTGGATAAGCCGTGACCTTTCTGTTAATGCACATCTTGATAAGACAGTCCTTCAAAGCAATTTGACTAAATAAAGCTAATCACCTTAGCTATTAACATGATAGTACTGGTTTTAAGTGTCTTTTAGATGGGCAATTCACTGTGTACTTCTCAAAGTCTCTCCAGGAAAGGTTCTTGGTATTGCACACAACCCCCATATAAACACAGAGAGCAGGCTCTTTCTGCACTAGCCCCAGAGGCACTCTCGTCTCTCAAAGCTGCGCACCTTCACTGGGCAGTAAGGCCACAGTATCTTCATTCACATTTACTGAACACATTCAGCAAATTCAACAATGCATGACCACGGAACAAAAGGGTTTCCAGGCAGACAGGTACTGTCTTCTTTCTCTAGGGTGCATTTACCAGAGAAGGTAGGAGCTCATTTCCAAGGTGCTGGCAGAGAAATAGTTTAAAACATTGGTATGACTGCACTTCTCTATCCTCAGAAGTTTCTCTGAGCAGGTCTGCCCTGTGTTTGGTACCTTCATGCCAAATGTTTCAGTAGGCACTAGATTTACTTCACTAGGCTCAGAGAAAATCTACCAAGAACCAAGTGTTTAGGAAAGCCTCCTTCCTTTTCCCCTTGCCTTCAGCTATGTATCAGTTAAGAGGCATGTAAATAGCTCCACACTGACTCTTATCAGCAGCACTGAATCCTGAGTTCCTGCAACTGTGGGCTTCATTCCACTGAGAGCTGTATGCTTTCAGTCTGTTTTGGTGGCTGCTGCTGCTGCTGTTCATATTTCCTTGCTGAAAAAAAAGAAACATCAATCAACACCAATTATACCATTTATTATATGCATGTATATGTGTATGCATGTATACACAACTATATATACATGTATAAAGACAATTACAATTGAAAAATAGATTTAAGGTTAGAGAATGTCATTTCACCACTTAGGTCACACAAGGGGAAGTTTCAGTCACCATATGGAATTCATCCTTTAGCATATGGCCTTGGAAAGGATGAACAGTTGGGTCACAGCAAAATGCCACTAAATTAATGGCAGAGAACTATGATTCTATTCCGGTCCTTTCATTAAAAAACTAAATTAAAAATTAAAGACTATGGCTTCAGAAGTACTATTACAGATGACCAGAATGACTCATTAGTCACACAGTTGACCTCCACACATCACCCATCTCCCCCACAATAGACAAGCCACAAGCTAACTACTACATTGACTTCATAATTAATGTGGTTAGCAAGGCAAAGGGAGATCAAAGAGTTGTGTGCAGTGGAACGAACACCAATGAACGAACACCAGCAGGGTTTCTTCTGTAGGGAGCACACTGGTTTTTTTGTTCCAACAGAATGCAAGGCCTGGTTTAAGAATCTTTATGCCATATCTCTGCGCTTAAAAGGTGGTTTCAACTCATTAAGTGTTTCTGGGCTATATTTCCTCTAGGCGTGCATGTATGGCAGACAGGAAGCATGCACAGGTGTTTCTCTGAACAGGACCTCAGGAATATCAAAGGCATGGGGCTCTTTCATACCTCCATCTTTAACATTAAGATGGAAGCGGCACCACTTATTGGTAGAGTAACATTCTCATAAATAAATGAGACTTTTACAAAGTTGAGCTACTTCTGATTCAAAAGTCCACTAAGCTTTCATAAATCCATCCATGTTTTCACATTATCCAGACAACCTAGTGCTTTTTAACATCAAATTTGGATTTATTTTGACAGCTAGAAGAGAATGGCATGTCTGCTACTTTACTCCATACTTCTCAACACCTATACCCCATGACCTGCACTACCAAAGCCCTGTTCATGTCACCACAGGACCAGGGCTCCTACAGTGGGCACAGAGGCAGGCTTGAGGTCACTCCTATAGTAATGTCTTGAAGTGATACTGAAAATGCTGGCAGATGAACTTTGTAAGGCTTGTTTTGGAGTCTTATAAAGCAGCCATCCTTTATCAAGCCTGGGCAACATGAGGCAGTGATCTCCACCAGTTGTGTGTGACCAGACAAGAGCTGTTACAGGATGTACAGGCATATGGGTAAGTTTTCCCAGAAATCTCATGCATATCCTGGTACTTTATAAGGTCTAATTTTAATGGTATTATTAACTTCACAACAATCAAAATTCTTGCCAATTTGGAGCTGGCTCCAACTCTGCCTGACCTTGCCTTGGCTACAGAGGGGATGGCAGAAGAAGAGACACCTGTTAAGCTCAGATCATACTTCACACAAGATGCAAACTTCAAAGGGGTTGTTCAGCCTTGAGAAGAGAAGGGTCCTTATAGCAATCTTTCAGTGCGTGAAGGTGGTCTACAGGAAAGCTGGGGAAGGACTTTTTGCAGTGACAGGACTAGGGGCAATTGGTGTAAACTGGACAGGGACAGATTTAAGTTAGACATAAGGAGGAATTTATTCATGATGAAGGTGGTGAGGCACTGGCACAGGTTGCCCAGGGAAGCTGTGGCTGCCCCCTCCCTGGAGGAGTTCAAGGCCAGGCTGCATGGGGCCTTGGGCAGCCTGGTCTGGTGGAAGGTGTCTCTGCCCATGGCAGGGGGTGGGAGTGGATGGGCTTTAGGGTCCCTTCCAACTCAAACCACCCATGACTGTATGACTCAAAGAACGCACAGCGTCTGGAAGAACACCGTCTAAAACAAAACACGCCGTCAGCGGGACAGCGGCCAACTTTCCGCGCACACAATTACTGAGACGCTCCGTCGCTCCTGTTCGGCTGAGCTCGACCGCCCCTCACTCACCGACAGAGTACATTTCCAGTTGCTGCCGCAGGCGGATCTTCTTCAGGCCGCTGTAGAAGCCGGCGGGGGGCGGCGGGAGCCCGGCGGCGGCGGGCGGCAGCGCGAAGATGCGCAGGATCCTCCTCTTGTTCCTGCGGGAGCGGTACGAGGCGGTGAGGGGCGCACCGGGACAGACACCCCCCTGCCCTCCCCGTCCTGCCCCCCGGCCCGGCACTCACCGCCGCGCGTAGACCAGCAGCGCGAGGCTGGCCAGCACGGCCAGCAGGTACACGTTGGTGGCCTCGTTCCATGCCTCGTGCACCGAGTAGTCGATGGCGCCGCCGTCGCCCAGCCCCGCCGAGCCGCCAGCCGCCGCCATGGGTAGCGCCCGCCCCGGAAGTGACATCACGCGACGGCTCGGCACACCCCCCTCCCCGCTGCCACTGCCGGGGAGGGAGGGCAGCGGTTCCTCTCCTGCTGTTACTGAGGGGGCGTCTTTAATTTAAGATAGAGCAAACTTTCATCTCAGTAACTCTGTTCTTAGAAATTCAGGCAGAATGTCCCTCTGGAAGCGTGTTTTCGTTCAGACGGTGTTTTTTTCCAGACAGTGCTGGTTCCTTGGAGATGCAACGTTCTGCAAGGTCGGGGCAATCCCCGATTTCAGTACAGGATGGGGATGATGCGATTGGGAGCTGCCCTGCAGAAGACCTGGGGGTCGATAAGAAGGTGTCTCTGCCCATGGCAGGAGATTGGAACTGGATGGTCTTTAAGGTCCCTTCCAACCCAAACTATTCTATGATTCTGTGGCAACATCCTGTACTCAGTCTGATCTGTGCTTAACTGGTATCACTTCTGCTGCAATCCCCCATGTTTGCAGCCTTTCCCCATCTCAAATGGTAAGGCAGAGCTGGAGCTAGCTCCAAATCAGCAACAATTCTGACTGTTGCGAAGTTCATAATAACATTAAAATCAGCCCTTGGAAAGTAATAGAATATGCACTAGATTTCTGGGAAGAAAATACCCACGTGCCTGTAAATGGGAAATATATCCTGTCCCCAGCTCTTGTCTGACTGCACATGATTGATGGGCATCACTGCTTGCTTTCTAAAACCCCAAAATGAGTCTTACAGGGTTGATTGGCCAGCATTTTTAGTATCAGTCCCAGGGGATTCAGTTTTGGGCCCCTCACTACAAAAAAATCGTTGAGGTGCTGGCACATATCCAGAGAAGGGCAACAA
>WAAB01000389.1:1153-23422 GCA_013389865.1 Piaya cayana
GATGATCCAAGAGGTCTCTTCCAGCCTGGTGATTCTATGATTCTATGAAACTGTTGCCACTGCAGGGGGAGAAATATGAGAGAGAAAGAAAAAAAAAAAAAAAAAAGGAAAGAGATGATGGGTTCCTTGGTGATGAAGGGAGGGGGTTTTGGATACAAGGATAGCTACATAATAATTTCTATTCCTATTGTCTGTGTAATTCTGGGGAAACTTTCAGCTGCCTGCAGATAAAATGTTTATTATTGTTGTTGTTAGTGGTGTTATTATTGTCGTCGTTGTCTGTGTCAGGATCATTATATAGTAATGTACTTTTTTTTTCCATCTTGTTCAAAGATGCTTCCTAAGAAGCATTCTAAGAAATTATTCAATTGCATATTGATTCACTAGGCTGATTGTTCCAGTTCATGTATAAAAAGAGCAGGTTTGAAGCAGGACTCCTCTAAGTTTCTTCTGGATCCACTGAGTATACAGCGGCCAAATACTCAGACAGCACTGCCTTTATGAGTGCATTACTAGATATACAATGGTGCCAGACTTTCAGCACCCTCAGGTTTTAATTGTTGCTAGCACATACATTGTGTAAAATGAAGTGTATGTCTAAGATGCTGTGCACACCTTGAACAAAGAGCTAGCAAGCTGTCCTTTGAATGGCTAACAGGGAGCACACAATCCAGAAGAAC
Organism: Piaya cayana; assembly: GCA_013389865.1. Lineage (NCBI taxonomy): Eukaryota > Metazoa > Chordata > Aves > Cuculiformes > Coccyzidae > Piaya > Piaya cayana. The sequence continues at coordinate 1,834 of WAAB01000389.1, forward strand.
AAGTTTAGAATTAGATGCCAGAACAATCTGTCTTCACCCTCAGCTGTGTATTCACTGTTGACCTCATCATGAGAGCACTTTTTCTTACATCCCCAGTTCTGTAAAATATCTGTAGTTTTTCTTAATCTTCTAAGCTGAAATCAGCAAGATCACTCTCAGGCTTGAAAAATTAGATTACTTACAAGATTTACTGGATTGAAAACCAAGTGTTCATTGCTTTGCAATACTTAACTGTTTTCAGACATGCCATACAAAATTATTTTGTTTCTGACATTGGACAGTAGCATGTTACCTAGGTTACTCTAGTTCTGATGTTAGAATGTTGGGCTCATTTACAGTTAGGATTGAAATTGTCTCTCCACAGCCCTCTAAAAGGAATTAAAGAGCTATAAGAATTAATTAAATGATGCTTGCCACTCCTTTGAAGATGAAAAATACTATATAAGTGCTACTGTAGTCACCATAACCCTTGCAAATAAATACATGTAATCAAAATATTACAGCTGTGAACAGCACCATGGCAATAACAGCACTGCGTTGGCAGAGAACATAGAAGGTTGTATGATGACAAAGGTCACTGCAACATTCTTCACCATCTTCTAAATTCAACTTCAACAGCAAAATGTACTAAAACATCATCTTGAATGCAAAGGAGTGCTAGGTCACAATTTAAAGTGGTTCTTCAGCCCCCACATGTCTAGAAGATGGGAGTCTGCCTTTGTCATATTCTAAGGAGGGCTGAGACTATTAATAAAAATTAATGATAGTAATAACAACTTTTCAAGACTACCTAAGTTATTTTTATTCTTAAGTATGCCAAGTTTTGTATTTTTAATGGTAAGAGTTGGTAACTGTTATAGAGTGTTGTATAACACTCAGGTGTTACAGAGTGGCCCAGGTGACAGGGCCAGAGGCAGTGGGCACAAACTGCAACACAGGAGGTTCTATCTAAACATCAGGAAACATTTTTTTAATGTGATGGTGACTGAGCATTGGTAGAGGTTACCCGGAGAGGTTAGAGTCTCTGCCCTTGGAGGTGCTGAAAAGCCATCTGAATATGTTTGTGGTGAACCAGTTCTAGATATCCCTGCTTGAGAAAGGGAGTTGGATCATATTAACTCCAGATGTCCCTTCCAGTCTCAACCCTTTTGTGACTTTAAAACTCTGTGATACGATGCTGAGAAGTTTCTGATTAAATTACAAGCACTGCATCCTAATAGAACATGAATGAAAACTCAGTCAGCTGCCCAAAACTTTAGGCTCTTGCAAATTCTTTTGTGACTGATTTTTATGCTTTTTCAATCACTGCTTTACATGCAAGTATTATAATTACTGTTGATGTCTATTATTCACTGTCTAGGGGAAGAAAGGAGGTCCTCATAATGATACATTCTGTTTGAAAGCTTAGGAGGAAGAAAACAGTTATATTACAACAGTTCTGTGTTAATATAAATTGAGAGATTTCAGTTGCTGTGTTTAGAGTTTGGATTTGATTGTGTTTAAACAGAAAAGCAGATACTTGACTTGTACCATACTGCATATTAAAAAAACCATTTCTATAGCAGAGTCCAGGGGTAATGTCAAGTGTACTGCAGATAGAGGCACTTCCCAGACAGAGGCACTTCTGAGCTGCTACTCACTGCTTCTCAGCCTGGGAAGGACTTGCCACAGTGTGAAATGTTTATGGAATTATATAATATGGAGAGTCATTCTTCCCTTTTGCCAAATGAGTAAATATGCCCTGATAATGATTTCTGAAACAATATATAGAAGAATAGTGTGTACTATGTGATAATAAAGTATTCTTTTGAAGCAGATCAGTGAAAGTGCACTAAAAGCTATACCTAATACTTAAACTTAATTGCTTTTCAGTCTTCTGACCAATGAAGGATTTGTATCCTGAATCATTTATTCATTCATTCACAACCTAAGTGATTTAAAAATCATCTAATTGGTCTAAATACGAATCATCCATGAACCACCTATGTTGTTTTAGGCCTGTTGATCACTTCAAAGTGATGACAGTTTTTGGTATTTCTGAATCTGCATGACTTTTTAAATATGATGATGATGATGATGATAAAATCAGATTCATTAAAATATAGAATATAGAACAAAAATGAAGTTTGATAGTATATTTATATGTAGTGGTATTTTACAGTAAAGTGAAACGAATAAAAATGGCACAGTACATATTAAGCAGCTGCTCAAAAGCAAGTACAACAGTCGTAGCCATAGGAGCCAGGCACTACTTATTTGTTGCAGGATATGAGTTTAACCCAATGCTGTAGTATGGTACTGGAATGTACTATTTGTAACACAGATCTATGTTACCTCTTGGAAAAACTGAAGTGTAACTCTTAGTTTTGAACTGATCAAATGAATTGGCAAGTTCTTTCAAATTTAATTTTCTTAGTTACTCATTTATGATGTCCAAAAGGTTGTAGAACATATCCTAAATACCATCAGTATTTGGACCTGCCAAGGGAGTGCATAGAGATCAGTGGCTGATTCACTGCACATGTTTGAGGCTCTGCTTCCAGGGTGAGAGAGATATATATGTAGGAGAATGCACTAAACACACTATTTAAACACAATCTTTTTCCAACAGCTCCTCACAGTGCTTCTAATACTAGTATTTTCAGACATGTCTGCTCAAACAGATTTTGACAATCCTGAGAAAGTTTCTGAGCTGTGGGGTCACAGGGAAGGAGTGATCCAGAAATAGCAATTCCTATTAGGTCACACAATGCAGGACTTAAATATTCAGAATTTTGTTAATTCATATCAAATACTTCACGCATGAAGGAGAGAGCTTATGTATGCTTTGTCTAGGCATAATATTTGTCACTCCATTATCTGTTTTAGATAATTAGTGTGCTATTGTTTTAACTATATTTGATTTTATTAAATCTTATTCTAAGCAAAATAAATTTAGAGAGGCAATTATTTGTGTTACTTCTTGTTTGAATCATTAGTTCTGCTTCCTGAATTTATGTTCCATGTGCTTATAACCACAGTGTTGTCTGAAAACTGTAATAGTATTTTTTCCTTGCAGATGATGAGCTCCATGCAGTTCTGTCTCTGGTAATAATTCTAGTCACACTACAACATGGTTGTGCACTTTTCTTGGATTAAATGATGCACCAATACTGTTAGCTTAGAGATATAGCCATAGTTATGGATAGTCTTCACTGTCAAGATCTGGGGACTAAGACATTTAAGTGCTACTGTTTCCCACAGCTGCTAACTTTATTTTACTTGAATTTGAATGACAGCCGATGAACAGTTCTTTTACAGCTATTTTTCTGTAGGTGGTCATTGATTTCCAGCATTCGTTTACAGATCTTCAAGTGAAAATTAGTTTCATTTTCAAAAACTTCAAATACCAGCCATTCCTGAGAAAGTGCAGTGTGCCAGAGCACTTCTAAGTGCAGTAAGGCTAAGTAAAACTGGATGTGAAGTAATGAAGTGACTCACTGTAATTGTGTAAATCAGCCATTTAAAACCGTGGGTAGTCAGGCAAGCAAACAAGGTACAGAATTTCATAAGAGTTCTCTCAATATTTTTTTTTTGGTCTCAAACCTTTACTATAACTCCATAGGTATTAATTTTTGTTTGGTTAATCAAAAATAGATTCCTATAAAATCATTACTGCTAACTTTTTGTTTTCAAGAGCCACTTTGGTTTCTTCCTGATGTTAGTTCTTAATCCAGATATAAAGTAATGAGAGTTTTATTTTTACAACCCTTTTTTAGGTACATCTAACATACTAGTAGCTTATTTTAGTTAACATTGTGAAGTACTAAAAGTCTTAATAATGCATGCATCTGCATGATGCTATGGGATATGTATTGACCTCTGTCAGTTGCTGAAATACATTTGAACATGGGAGAATTAATAAAGCAATTCCCTCTGTTCTACTGACTTATCTGCTCTGAATCTCAGAGGAGGCTGCTTTTTCTGTAATAAGCAGGATTATTCATAACCCAGTTATATTGAACAGGCATATGTTTTCAGCCTGAACTGCAGCTTATTAACCAACCATATAGTCGAGGAATTTTAACTAAAATATTAATATAGTATGGTATTCACTCAGAACCATTCATGTCACCACAACTGAACAGGCTCAATTGCTGCATTATAAATAGTGATTTTTAACAGATAAGTGCACACCATATCAGGCTGGCTGTTGTCATGCAGGATGTTGTCATCTTGTCAATTTTTTTTTCTGATTAATAGGTTCAAAGATTCAAAGCATGATATTTTTTACTGGCTTTTTTTAAGCCTTTACACTTTGTAGTTTGAAATTTGACATTTCAGGGAAACTTGAGTCTCCTGAATTCACTAGTACCTGTTCCTCACTGAAAATTTCCTAATACCAAACAGAATATGTAATAATATGCATTCACAATGGAATGTCATTTTATTAATTTAATCATACAAATATGCAAATAATACTAATATAGTGGATACTACTACTGAGAAATAGTCTATGAAATGTGATAAGACCAGTTTGTTTAATGACCTGTGTTGTCATATTACAGTGTGTTGCAAGAATCAAGAAAATAAGCGCAGAACTTAAAGACTCAGGAGTTCAGAGATTAAGTAAACAGATAGTTCATGTGAGTCTATGAACATTTCCTCCAACTCCTATGAAAAAGCCAAAGAACAATATTGAAATAATATTATTTCTTGGATTGCAGACTTATTGTATTGATGTTTCCCCAGTCACAAACTGATCAGCTACACTGTTTAGTCCACATACTGCTGCTTACGTGATACCTTAAGTAGGGATAATTCTTGCAGACACTAAAAACTAAAGGTAAACAAAGAAGTGGAAGTGTCATTACAGATATTTCAGTACATCAGATGATTTTATTTTGGCACACTGCTTATTTACTTTGAAGAATATTTTTCCTCTATTCTTCAGAATTGATTTTTCATTTCAGTTTGTATACTGTGATCTGCATAGCAACATGCTGCAACCTGACTGAAACTTTTTAGCTCTACTATGATATCTAAGATTAGGCCTTGAGTATTTGTTGTCATAAAAGAATTCTTGGCACTTCTTACAAGAGAGGAAAGGAGTAATGTGTTGAAGAGTGGCTTGCTGGGCCAGCCACATCCTAGTTTTTATAAGTGACCCCATTTTTCATATCTAAAAAGGGGCAAAAATGGGCAGATTGTTTGTTCTCATAATACCATAAAAAGAGTGGTCGTCTCTGTAACAAACACCATGTTTTCCCCAATATATAACTAATTCAGTGATTATCAAGGAAACTATCTATCCCTATGTACTATTTATTAACATTTCATATGTTGTAGTGACAGTGCCATTAAATTTACAAAATAATGTGTTTATTTTAACTGATACAAGCAAACTGAGAGGAACTGTTTTGGAACATCCTTGTAACTCTGATTTGGAAATCTGGATAAAAATTTGACATTGTTATTTGGAAAGTAAAGTGTTTCTGTAGGATTTGATATATTGGAGGTGTGGATAGAGAGTAGGGTTGATATTTGTTAGTTGTATTGAAACATACTGCAAATATTTCTGGCTTAGACACTAGTGCTTAATTGTAAAATATACATGTTTTAGTTTGAGTTTTTTGAGTGTGAACTTATAATTATGAAAGTAATCCAAACTATACTTGAACCTCAATCTTATGCACATAGATTCTGCACTCATAAGAGGCAGCTGTGACAAAATACAGATTTCACCAGTGTGTTTCGGTGTTAATAGGCTGAAGGGATCAGGATTATTAGTTATCTGTTGGAAACAGAAGTGTTACCATCAGATAAGCATGCTGACTCTTACAAATATTTTATTTTCCATGGTACCTAAGTCTGACTTCAAGATCAAGAGCAAGTCAGCAAGGCCATCAGTATGGTTTGGGCTCTGTTAAAACAAACAAGATATTCGCTCTCAAAGAGAAACTGTGTTATGAACTCCTGCATTTGTGTCAGAGTTTATTCAGTTGTTTGGTTTCTTTTGCACATCCCTTGGGTCTGCCGGTTCTTAGGGGGAGGAAGTTTCTCTCTAGCAAGTTTGCCTCTCTCACATTTTTCTCTGTTATTTGTGTACTTTAAAATAGTTTTATTGTCACAGATTTTAGATCTAGAAACTTGCCATGAGTTCCCTTGGGGGAGATGTTTGAAGGTTGTTTCCCCTCCTCCATTTTATTTGCAGAGGGACCTGAAAGATGTTAGAAGAGGGAAAGAGCTAGCAAACCGTATAGCTAGATCATCAATTTACCTTATCACTCTCTGTAATTCCAGAGGGATATAATGAAACCTCAGTTACTATCCTGGAAACTGCAACATCTTCAGTTTGCAGTCACATGGTCCCTTTGTTGCTTGTTTAAAAAGTAGTCATTCATGTCATTAATACTGCCCTGTACAGGCTGACTACTCCCAGAGAACGTACTGCCACTAGACAAGTGGCATAACTTCCAGCAGTAAAGCTGGCATTTGGCCTGTAGGAATAGATTACTGTGGATTGTTTCCCAGAAACAGCCTCATTAATTGTGTCATTTGGCATCTGAACCATATCTTCGGGAACATCCTCTTCATGACTTCTAAAATTCAGTTTGGATATTCACTTTGGACTTAACTTTCAGCAGAGTGCTAAAATGCACTCCAAATAATTCCATGTCATACGTATTTACTATAGTTGCAAACTCACACAAAACTATTAGGCCAGGAAGGAAGATTTGGAACCTAGGATTGAGTGTTTTGGCCATGGAGTTGAGGAAGTAAATATGTTAGTTTACACTATAAGGATTCTTGCATATTGTCCCCATCATTCATCTGAAATGAGTCTCTGTCTATAGTATATTATAAAATCAATTACACAACTGTGCTTGACATGTGATATTAAGTTCTTTTTTTTTTTTTCCCTCTGTTAAGACCTATGTTACAAATTTTTTGAAAGTTTGTAGGGAAATGAATCATTATGATGTCAGGTATGGGAATAATCTCTCAGAATTCTCCTGCAATTTAAAGAGCATTTGAGCTGTCCCATAATTCAGCCAAACCCTTAAGCATATGCCTGATTTCCATTCATTTATCAATGCATTAATAGTAAAGATTTTTTTCAAGTGCTTTGGTGAATTAATATTTTAATTTTTAAAGTACAAGCTTTGCTTCTGGTAAGGGACTTCCAATCATGGTTACACTGAGCTAACTGTTTCTAAACAGAAGAAAAGGGTTTCTGCCTGACTCTGGGCGTATTTAATAGACAGGAAAAGTGAAAAGCAGGAGGAAAAATAGTATTTGCTGTACTGTATTATTGGGAAACTGTCATTCAAGGAATTTTAGCAAGCTGTACAAATGACAAAGGAAGCATACACAGGAATAGAAATGACCCCTTGCCTTCAAAATCTTCAGCCTCCAAGCATCCTTTCATCTTCCCTCAATGCTATCACATCCCTAAAAACCAGTATGTTCCTTTTTCTTTAATTAACTCAGCTAAAAGATACAAGTCCCTTTTAGAAAGAAGAGACTTGTCTTTGACATCCTTTGTCGCATTTCCTGTAATTGGAAAAATCTGGAATGGCTCTGCTCATGGGAGTTAAATGTTAAAATCCAAATTCGGTCTTTAGACTATTAAAAACCATCTCATTTTCTTTTCCCTCAAGCAGCATTGTCAAAATCTGCTCCCCAGGTGTTTAGATAGATGGAAGTTATAGCTGGTGTCTGTCTCACTCTTTACATTGATGTTTATATTTGTCCGTCTGACTGAATGCCACCTGCTGCCAGGGCAAGAGGGCGGGATCACCCATTCTGAATAATGCCTTTCTGCCAACAGAAGGTTATTCTATTAGGTAGTCATTTCTGCTTAATGCTGGATGGGATGATGTCAACCACCTGCACTCTCTCTTCTTCACTTTCCGCTTCCTGAGGACAACAGCCTTTTCTGTCCTTGGAGAGGACTGAAAGGTTTTCAATATATTCTCTTTTTTTGCATTAGATTCTGACTATAATTATTTGTGTGACTTTATTTTTTGCTTCCTGACTGGGGCTATATTCACTACAGACACTTTGTAAAAATATAAATAAATATTTGATAATAAATTAATGTTTTAGCACCCATCCCTGCTCTAGCAGGCTGATTTTTGTTCCTTGCTTGCCTTGACATGACAATAAAAAAAATCATTTGCTTTGAGGCATTAAACTACAATCACTAAGAGATGAATCAGAATTCTTAAGTGCAACGGCTCTACGAGAGTCTCCCTGCAATTTTGTGTACATGTATATGTATATTTTTTTTAAAAGTTTGTTTGCATAGTTGATTTTACTAGAGCTTCACTAATTTATGGAAACAGTAGCAGTGTTTATCGATGTGGTTACTGCAGCTTCACATGCAGATACTTTCTGTACAACAGTATACTCTCTTTTTTTTTAAATACCTGGATTTGTGGCCTTGTGGCTTTTCAGGCTGCTCCCTGCACTTTACACTGTGGATCTCTTTTTGTGGAAATAAAAGAAGAAAAAAACCAAGGCAAGGAAAAAAAGAGATTAAAATAGTCTCTTTTTTATAAACAAACAAGCATAATCCTTTGTATCTTTTCTTAAAACTTTGCAAATTCACCAACAGTATGCCAGGCAACCATCTACTCCAAAGTTTATTTTAATAAAAACAGAAAGAAATCTCTCTATTGCATTAGGTAATAATTTTCTGAAATATATATAATTTTTACAGCATTGTGAAGTCTTTACATGAATCTGCAAAATTTTCCTCGAATAACAGTTACAAAAACAATACTACTGAATTTGAAGAAATTCCATTTGATTTTAGTACACTGAAGACAAGATTGAGTCTGTCAGATGTTATTTTAGGTGAAGGGTACAACCCGTGTTATCTTCTTACTCTGGTAGTGGTTAACTTTTCGTTTATTTATTTTCTTTTCTCTTGATATAGTCTTCTATTTTCTCAAATATTTCATTTTGTAGGTCCTGTTGTGACTTGAAAAGTTAAAACAACTTTCTTAATGTTTTGCTTGTTTTAAAAAATTGTTGTTCCAGTGGAAACAGAGATTTTACCAACCTACATTATAGCAGTATTTACTCATTTCAGATATACTTGCTGTCTTTATTGCCTCCAAAATATTTAACAATCTTTCCCCAAAGGACAATTTAAACAGCTTAGCGAACAGTACATGTTTTTCTGGAATAATAGAAAATGTAGTTCCAGAAAGACAAAGGTCTTTTAAAAAAAAATTGCAAAGGAAGCAAAGTTCCCAAGATTTGTTTTCTAATTGGTTTTTATGACATTCAAGTAATGTGTCATTATATAATTGATTAGATTAATTGTAAGATTCAATAATTTTTCAGAACTCTCAATAACAAGTGAAATTTTTACATTGAGTCTGTATCTGCTGCCTAGAATACCATAAAACAGGAGTGTATAGGGGTTTGTTGCATATAAAATGACAGACTTCCAGGCCTGTATCCCCATTACTAAAGTAAGTTGCCTGTTGTTGAGAACCATACTGTAGCCTAAAATAGCCTGTCAAACACTTAATGTGTAATTGATGCAGTACTTGGGATTCTTAATTAAAAAGGATGTGCTAGCTTAGAAGGCTGGACAAAGCCCAAATCCTTTTGACCTACCAGTTTTGGAGCTTTTGAAAAAAGATCTACATTTCTGTAAATAATTTCCTCGTGGTGATTTAATATGTAGTCTGCCTGTTTATTTACCATAAAAATAATTTGCTTCTTGTAACATTATCACATCTAGTGTACTTAATAAACATAGTAAACACACCTTTCTTGTAAGTAAACTGAGGTACAAAAGGAGATATTCAAACAGGATCCTCAATAAGACAGTTACAAACTGTAAGAATACAATTAATATCTTTACATTGGAGTGAAATAGGCAGGACCAGGATGTTAGAAAGCATTCTTAACTCAGTTTAATACTTCTTTTGGCTCTCTGGACATACCGGAGTTAAATTTGTTATTACTTACAATGGTAACAAATACCGAAGAAAAATGTANACATTATCACATCTAGTGTACTTAATAAACATAGTAAACACACCTTTCTTGTAAGTAAACTGAGGTACAAAAGGAGATATTCAAACAGGATCCTCAATAAGCCGGTTACAAACTGTAAGAATACATCTTTACATTGGAGTAAATTAGGCAGGACCAGGATGTTAGAAAGCATTCTTAACTCAGTTTAATACTTCTTTTGGCTCTCTGGACATACCGGAGTTAAATTTGTTATTACTTACAATGGTAACAAATACCGAAGAAAAATGTAAGAAAGCAAAGAACAGCCATTTTTCCAAGTGAAGAATGGTGATATAAAACGGCTTGCTCAAATGAAAAGATAGAAGATGAGAGAAATTAAAGACTCAAACAGTGAAAATCAGTAAATTCAGATGAGTACAAATATATTCACACTTCTCATCATTCAAGACCATCATACATATCTTTCTGGTTTTGACTTTTTATAGATTTTGCTGAAGTCTTCTAGAGTATCACAAGACTGGCAGTTCTGCTAACGTATTTCAGAAGTTGTTGAAACACTTCACTACACTGCTGCATTGAGAGAGAAAAAAAAAGTGCGAAGAACTGGCTGAAGAGCAGGATAGAGAAAAATGAAATTAGAACAAGAGCAAGAGGGGAAATACTGTTGGGGTAGTGCTAACCAGAAAGACCTGTAAGTTAGTAAATTGATGAAAAGCCAGAATCAAGATTAGAATACCTAATGTGATGTAGAAGTTTGTCCATTTTTTCCTCTCTTGATCATGATTTTCATCATGATATATAGCAGTATTACAATTCACCAAAATGACAGAGGCTGAGAAAGGTGACAATTCAGCCAGCTTATCAGCCAGTATCAGTGAGGTTTTTGAGTTGTGATGAACAAAAATTTGCTGTTTCTACTGGAGTAAGTCCACTGTTCTTTCCTTAACTCAGTAAGACCAGTGTAAAAACAATTTTTAAAAGAGAAAATAAAATTAAAAAAAAATATAGGAAAAGAGGAAGGAAATAAATCTTCTCCATGCCAAAGAAAACTTCTTGAAACCAGATGACATCACAAGAATTTTGTCTCAAAAGCTATGAAAATGTAAAAAAGGGGTGAATGAAGAGAGAATTGCGGAATCATATAAAAAGTGAAGATGAAGGAGAAACTTAATTCCAGATGGATAAGTGGAAGGTAGCTTGCAGGTGAAAATAACTATATACAACTACTGACTTGAAATAGGGCTGAAAAAAAATGTAAAACAGAATAAGAACAGTAAAACTGAGCAATCAAATCACTACAGAATTAACCACTGAAACACTGTTTGTGTCTTGCTTTCAAGACAGACTATGTGACTTGAAAAAGCATTTTCAGACTGCATTACTTATTACACATGCTACATTTTCAGCTTGACTGGTGCACATTGTGTCTGGTGACTTGACAACACAATTACATCTCTGAGGTATTTTCTACTTTTTAAATAACATTGTAGAGGAACAAGGTTTCACAAGCTTTAAGGAACTTAAGATGCCGTTTCATTCTTAGTCTGATACACAGATTTCTCCAAAGGCATACAGCTACTGTCAGGATATCCTATCCAAGTTTCCATTAGAAGAGAAGTTAAGCCCATGAAGGACTCTAGACAAACCCTCCTTCAATACTAGAAATTAATAATATGGGTCAACCCTGCTTTCAAGACAAGAATTTTCTCGGTTGAAGTAAAGATAGGAAACTGTCTTAGCCTTGCTATCAGTGGCAGCTGATGAATTAGGTCAAGGATATTATTAAATCCATTACACTCATACAAGGGCTCATCTTCCCAGCACTTATGGAATATTAATATGTATCAGTTTAGAAAATTAGAAAATTATATTTGGAACAAACATTTATTTGACATTTACATTTGTATAACTTAGTGCTGTGTGTTGACAGAAGTAAACTGGATGAATTATGCATATCTCATTTTAGATTTTTAATATGTTCAAGATAAGTAGAAGTCCTCATGGAGATACTTATGGGCCTACTGGGCACATGAAGCCTGCAAGTACAGCCTGAATGATGAGCCTGTTTATAGTTTTCTGAGCGTACAAAGCCCAGCAAGCCCAGAGATTTTCAGATAGTTAGTATGCTCTACACTTAAGGATAGACCGGCCACAGCTAACCACAGTTCTGTGACTGGAGCAATACGGTGGAACATTTTGTGCTTAAGCTTCCTTTGGAAAATTGCAGGACATACGTACAATATGAGTCATGCCTGTAATTCATACAAACTGTGTGCATCAGTGGACATTTTCTATAATGGAATCAGCCTTCAAAGGGAAATATCTGTAGGGATCACAAAGATCTCTATAATGGATGTGAATCTATATATGTATATGTATTTATATGTAAAATTGATCATACACAATTTTAGTAGACGTTAATTTTGTTCCTAATGAAAGGTCACAGAAATCTTGCTGCTGCTGCAGATAAGTATATGTCTGTAGTGTTTAGCTCTAATGACGTAAGGCAATATCCCTATTTACACTTGCAGCACTCAAAAATGGAAGAATCAATTGGTTTGAAAGTTGGTAAAACAAATTTCTTGTGACCTATGACCTTATGTACCGAGCTTCGTCCCGTAAGTATTTTTTCTTTGTTTGAATCATAAATCTTGGAAAAATAGATTTTAATGCAGGAGTATTGACATAGCTTTAACTATAATGGTGTGACTATAATGTTGTTAAACAGCAGAGATGGGTATTGCTAACTTTTAACTAATATTTCTTAAATAGTAGATGTTGAACAGAAAAGCCAAATTAAAAGCTGCAGTAAGTAATTGATGTGAAAAACTAATATAAGGGGGAAACGTACTACAGGAAATCATTAAAGAATACATCTGAAAATAATCATACATGGATGTTTATGGGCTGTACATTGAATTTACTATGTATTTCAGGACTCATAAGTAAAAGAACAGAACAGCACTCTAATTTTTTAATGTATAGGATTATAGAGAGCAATAAAAACAATTATTGTAGATAACTACCACATAAAATAGAATTTAAGTGCAATTTTGCTATGCACTGCACTGTATTTTTTATTCAGAAGAGCTGTTCTGCCTTCTTTGAAGGAAATGTGCAAAATGCTGATTATCCCATGTAACATAAAAATACCAAGATGTCTGATCCTGAATTTCTGGTTATGTCATATAACATAAAAATACAAAGATATCTGATTCTGAATTATTTGCTTACGGCTAATACTTATTTTCACTTGTGGTACAATCTCTTATGTTTTACAGATATTATTGGGTGGATTTAGATGAGGTTTAAACACACTGAGAACAGCTGAGATTTGTGTTGCATTCATGTATTCATTAAATAACTTTCTTTTAAAACTTAATTTTATTTTTTTAATAGGCTAACATCCCTGTGAAATGCAGATAACTACTCAATAAAAGGTTCCTTCGTGAATAATCAGATAAAAATTCTCCACAAGCATTCAGAAGAGCTGATACCAGTAAGAACTTAGGTTGATGTAAAAAGAACACTTAATTATACCTTATTTCAGTTGGCCTACACTTGAAATTAAATGTGAAAGGAAGCAAGTATCTGCCCTGAGATTGTTTTCTTTATTAATGCCAAGTTTGTAAACTGGTAAGCATTTCAAGGTCATGACTTATTGAGTGATATTTGTTACCTGAAAATCACATGACAACATTTTAGAGGTAAATTTTTTATAACTGGAAATCTAATACCAAAGAAATTAAAATATTTTGTGATTTTTCACCTCTTCAAAAAGTACTAGAAAGTTATGAAGGGTAAGGAGCAAGCAGCAGATGTGGCTTTGGTGACAGCTTTCTGTGTGAGCCTCACCTATTTTTAGTGTGTAATCACAGGCTTGTCTTAAGGACAGGCTCCATATTTTTTCTAGATATACAGTAATTAATACGAAAATTCGGCAAAATGGTCTTTTAACCTGATAACAGCTCTTTTTCTAGCCATCTTTATCTACAGTGACTTAGCTTTAATATCTAAATTTAGTGGTCTGATATCATGGTACACTTGCAGTATCTGGGCTTCTGAGGGAGTATATAAACAAGAAGTGTGCTGGATCAACTGTTCTGTGAATAGCCACAAGAAGACAGCATTTACAAGATGACCTCTTAATTGCTGTTTTTCTGCTCTATTCCTGTATCTGCACTTTCCCTGTATCGACACTTTCTCGATGGTAGTCAGCAGTGAAACTGGAGGGTGTGTCATGGTGAGAATCTCTTTGTATTCATATTTCTGCACATCGTCAGCAAATTCTGGCCTGCTTAACCTTTAAACTATATCATTCTACACTAATATCTTACCTTTTTTTTTTTGTTTGGTGTCTCATACTCAACAAATCAACAAAACTGTTTTCATAGCCTCCCTGACATCTTTTTATCAACATGGCTTCTTTCTCTCAGATAATTTCCTTTATTATCTTTTCTGTTTCCATAGACTTCTAGCCTTGCTATTAACCTTGTACAGTAGAACACAAGGTGAATTCTTGAGTTTTTTCTGTGCTTGGTGGCCTCTAAATGTTAAAAAGAGAACTTTTCATTTTTTCCTAACACCCTGTGTTAATAACACAGCGAGCTAACAAATCATTTATATTGCAACTTTAAGGTTCCATTGGTCTGTGAAGTGAGAATCCTACAACATTTAAGTACAACCATATAGTATCATCAGTTCCACTGAATTCTTTGCTTGAGGAAATTTGATATGTACTGTCAAGCTCAACAGCATATTGTTTGACTTGCTTTTTAGTGTAAATCTGATGGGAATTAATGGCAGTGAACTCAAGAGCACTCAAGGGTTTGTTCACCCTATTTTGACTCTGAGGAGCTCCCTAGAATGCTGAGGAAAGTGCTGCAGCTTAGTTTTGTCGTAATATCTCAGTCAATTCACTAAGAAGTGCCTACTTTAGGGTACCCAATGTTATACCAAAACCAAAGACTTTTCATGTCTTTCTAGTACCTAGTACACTTAGAAATTCTGTTAAAATTTTGTCCCTGGGATGCTACAAAACACTCATTCACCCTGTTTAGCAGACTGCTCTTTTTCCTGCTGGTCCATAAGTTGCAGGAGTATAATCAGTTAGTAAACGTGGAAGTTTTCTTTCTTATCCTCTTCACAGCAATA
Source organism: Piaya cayana (assembly GCA_013389865.1). Classification (NCBI taxonomy): domain Eukaryota; kingdom Metazoa; phylum Chordata; class Aves; order Cuculiformes; family Coccyzidae; genus Piaya; species Piaya cayana. Next base: position 16,972 of record WAAB01000389.1, read on the forward strand.
TAGAATCAAGAAACATATTTTGCTGAAAAATAGTTTAAGGGAATGTTTCATTAGGGAAAACTGAATTCAAATAATTTTATTTCCATTTAGGTCAAAAAAAGCAGCTTATTCTTCCGAACCAGAATACATCAAGGTGCCTTCTTTGACTTCTGCGGGGACTAGGAATGTAATTCCAGACTCTTTATTTTTAGCTCACTGTCTCAAGTGTACAGCTAATGCTACATCCCAGGACAAAGCGTTCTTCATGTATCACCATTTCCTCCTCCCAGCATAAACTATACAACTGTGATTTAGAAAGCTCAAATTCAGTTTTAGTTCTCAAATTCAGTTGTTACTACTTGTGTAGGTACTCTGCACCCATTTTGTTGATGCAGGTTAATCCCTCCAAAGTAACTGGACTCGCACATAGTACAAAAAAGACCTGCTTATGTATAAAACACTGTAATTTTGTTTCTGATATGTGGGTTCCTAATTTTATGTGCTGAAACATCAAACATAGTTTATAAATATTCATTGAATCAGTTAAATGGCTGTTTTATCTCTCTTTTATTCTTTCTTTTAATTTTCTTTCTTTTTTTAATATCAATATTCATTTATAAGTTTTGCAAGCTTTTTTCTTTGTAGAAAATATGCTTTTTTTCAAAGCAAAATATTTTTCATGCCAGCATACCTATTTTGAGAGGTTTTCTGAAATGCAGTTTGTATTGTAGTTTGAAAACATTTTCATGCCAATACTATATGGAGAAGCAAGATAAGATTTTCTTGTCAATCATTATCAAATATAATTATTTGATTTTAAGAAGAACGATTTTTTTAAACAATACATCAGATTTTAAATGACTCAAAATTGATCCACTATATGAATACAATGATCTGAACAATAACTGATGTGAAAGACAAATAGATTCTGGGAGTTTAAGATGACATTTACTACATATTAGGTGAGTATTCTCACCTTTATCTGTGGTGAAAAATCTCTCTGACTGTCTGTTTCTTTTTTTTTTTTCTCTCTCTGACTTTTTCATTTTTTTTCCAGAAAGTCATATAAAAAGTTCTTGGTTTCATTTCAGTAAATATTTCTGTTCTTGATACCTTAGGAAGAGTTGTGCTATGAAGAAAGACTTCCAGCATTTTAAAGGGAAGCGCTATCTTTAAATGCAATTTAAAACACTAATATTAGCAGATACTAAATACATTTTACAGAATATGTCTGGAAATTAAGTATACTTTTCTTATCTCTAACGTTATATGTAAATTTACCAGCTGAATTCTGGTAAAACTTTATCTTGCAAGGGAAGTTGCTTCTGAGTAAAACGAAGGTAAAGACTAAAATTTATTTCATCATGGGAAAGGAAATTGGAGAATTGTCTGAACTACATTTGATCCATGGCATAACATATGCATGTAAGAGACCAGGATCTTCTGCATTTTGTTTCTCTGCTGTATGACACAGCTTGGCTAGGTCACTGTGTGGTGAGTTAAGACACTGTCTTGGTTGTTCACAGAAAAATTATGTTTAGAGTTATTCTGGATAGATCGTAAAGCATATCAAGGGTATGAATCTACTTTCTAAGCTCAGTGTAAGTGATCTGAGAGAAGACTGAGGTTGGAGTGAAATGTTCTGAGTGTTTTTATATCTCACTATTGTTGCTTTTTTTTTTTTGCTAAGTTCCATTTTACTGAATTTCTGGCCATGATTTACTGATTTTGTTCAAGTGTAAGAAAGTAAGAAGGTGGTTCTGTTTACAAGCAATGGAAAAGGGATGTAAGAATAATATTGTCTACAGTATCTGCTAACAGTATCTGATCAGCATTCCTGGTTTGGTGCAGCTTTTCAGTTGCCAAGAGAGCATGGGACTTGAAGAACTTTTCAGAGTAAAGCTTTATGGACATGTGTTGATCGAAAGGAAAGGGCAAGAAGCAGTTCATGCCTTTTTTTTTTATTATTTTGAACATTCTTAGGTGCAGCCCAGGAAAGCATCTGATGCTTTGGTACTATATTTATCTGGATCTAATAAATGTCTGACCTAATCTCTCAGTGGTAAATGAATTTTGCTTCAATTGATGTAATGTGGATGCCTGTGCTGAATGCCTTGGGAACAATCTCCATCAAAAATCATCTGGAAGAGACAATAGTATTCTGTGGAAACCGTGAGGGTCTGAGGATCTGCTAGAAATATAGTTTATTTATGTGCAAATGCATTGATTATTCCTTACTTTTTGACTGTGCTCCTCAGAAACACAGACCCTATTAGGTACAATTATCAGGGAACAGAGAAAATGAAAGTCCCACCTATACATAAAGAGTAGCACGAAATTAGCACCAATAAAGATTCCAGTAGCTAATTTAATAGGAAATAATTAAAATTAAGACTGTTTTAAATGTGAATATGAATCAAATGTTATATTCTGTTTGAAAACCAAAAACAGTATCAGAAAAAACTAAAAGAACCTGTTTTAATTGCATTATTCAAAGCCTATTTCTTACCTGATTTCTAAGAAAGCCCATTTTAACATCAGTTTTATATTTAATTTTATTGTAAAACATTTTCTGTCAGTTGTCAGAGTAGATGATAGGATGTTTACATATTATTACAAAAGAATTCATGGTTCATAAGTACTTTAAATTTGATATTTCTGGTTGAAGGAGCCTGACTAGCTATAGCATAGATTATGTTTTATATCCATCTGGTTGGTATATGGACCTGGAATGAAACATGAAGAGTTAAAAAATGAACAATTTCACCAGACATTTTAAATATACTAGCAAAGAGATAAATCTTGTTTGAAGTGTACAAGTAATGTAATTTATCTTGCAAGACTGACATGTGAATAATTGCACCATTTCCCTGGTGAAATAAATTCCACTTACATATCACGCTGTTGTGCTCTGCAGCCTAGCAATGTTACACCATCTAACACTAACCAGCACATATCAATGTGCAGAAAAAATTTCTCTTCAAAGCAAGTCATCCACGTGAACAGCCTTGTTTGAAAGGCTAGAGGACAATTAGTTCCTCAGGCTATATTCCTGTTTAAAAAGGTACCATAAAGAATATATGATAGTCAGCAGCATGTATAAAATTTAAAAATACTGGATTTGATTTAATCTTGAGATGCACATTAGGCATTTTGTAAAAAATATATTAAGTGTATTATTTTATAAACTTATTTATACATTTTGAGTTGTCATTAAAAAAAAAGTATCCATTTTTAGCCTGAAGCCATGTGCAAAACTCTCAGAGATGAATTTTATTCTCAGTAATATATCTTTATTGATTTACCAAGAGCAAAAAAGGAAAAAGAAAAAAAACATCTGAAACTCTCTTTGAACCCTAAGGGGCCTTTATGGTCAGAAAATTGATTAACTGTAAAAAGCTTGTTTTTATCATAGTTTTGAATAGTACTCTGTTTACCTTGTTAGCTAAAACAGATTTGCATTATTTGCACGTATATGTATTGCACTCAGCACGAATTGTACTCGTGGGGTTTTTTTCCTTGTTTTTTGTCGCTTCATGAAGTAAGATTAGCGTGGTCAGGTAAATAATAAAACCTGCTGAACTGAAACAGTAATACCAAGCAGTGGGATGGCAAAAACTTACCAGGATCAGCAGCATCTCATATAGTCAATACAATCATGCTCTAATACGTTGTATTCCCTATGTGCCAATTACCCAGGCCACGTAAAACACAACAGCAGTTTGTAGTTAACAATGGCTTCCTATTTTACTTTCTAAACCACTTTTCAGGGATTATTTCCAGATATACTTTATTTCTGATCACATTAAGTCTTACTCAACCTACAGTTCTTCATAGTTCTATTTTCTGTAAAAAAGTAAAGGCAATAAGTTTCCTAATGTTCATTGACCGTGGAATAAAGATAATTGTGTTTCTGATTTTAAATTAGTTTCATATTTTTTAAGAAAGCTATTAAACTTGAAATATTTGAGCATGCCTTCTTGTCTTAGTCCAGCAAAAAAAAAGTTAGTTCTGTTAAAAAATTATTCTAAAATAGAAAATATTTAACACTATACCATAAAATATTTTTATGCACATGAGTTAGAGTAATTCATACCATTAAAAGTGAAAAAAACTCTGTAAAAGTTATTACTTTATTTTAAACTCGGGGTCAGCTCAGCAAAAATCATCCCTTGACCTTTTTCCTTCTACTAATAGTTTGTTTCTTTTTCTTCAAAGTGCTTTGGCAAGTGCTAAGGTCCTTTTAAAAAAAAATGTTTCAGTACAAATGTAGATTTTCAGTTCAGTTTCCTTCATTAATCTGTTAAAGGGATTTTGTGTGAAATTATAATTGTGATCTGTGTGAGGTAGTTTTGACTTTATTAACTGAAAGAATTTGGACTGATTTTGCATAGCATTTTGAAATATTTGTAATTCCAGGATGTGAATATGTAGATTGACTTGTCAAACTAAAACTGGATACTTCTGTCCTTCAATTTCTGTAATAGCTTATTTCTTAAACTTCTTGTTAAACATTGTTCCTAGAAGTGATCAAATAAGTCTGAAATTCAGAGCAAAAATCCAAAAAATTATTGTAAAATTTCATCCAACATTAAACTTTCTTCTTGGATGATTAAAATATTGTATTTTTTAAAAAAATCTAGGAAAAGGAAAAACAGAAATATTTATTCTTGTTTCTGTATTGTCAGAATAAGTTGAAACTGGAAAAAAGTGATATATTCTTTGAATACACTATGTTTCACTAGTTCTCAGCATAAGAGCTTTTAAAAGATTTTCGTTTTTTTAAAGAAAAGGGAGAGCTGACCATAAGGCAGACTTTATGGGAAATCAACCTTGTATTTTGTATAGTACCATGTTTCTAATTTGTACTAGAATACTTTACTTACCACGGGATTATGTTTCCCTTCCAATGCTGGGGAGGAAACGAAAACTTTACACTTCTGTTAGTCCTGCAGAGAAAAAAAATAAGATAAATCCATCTCTTCTCATCTCCTCCCCAAAAACTAGGTGAGAAAGTTAGAAAAATAAGGACTGGTAGGATATTGCCCACCTTTTACAGTGTGGGACTGTCTCTCTGCAGGATTTCCATATGCAAAAAGCTTCAATGGTTTGTTGTCATTAAAAATATTCTGAGATGGAGAATGCTGTAACTATGACACAATATAGGAATAATCTATTCCAGTGAATCTCATAATTGAATGCCAAATTTTCAGTCCAAAGAAGTAAAGCTTTGTTGCAATAAGAAAAATCCATCTGCAAGTATTTAACTATTGTTTTTTATATTTATTCATTCTTTGTACTCCAACCCTACAGTTACCATCATCATTCTCTCTCTTTCCTCTCTCTGCACCTTACTGACAGCTCCTCAAATGAGAGAGACCTGGAAGCCCAGTAAACATGATTTTTCCATTACTAGCTGAAGCCTCTTGGGGCTTTGTGGTGTCCTGGGTGGTGCTGGCAGACCTGCTGCCTGGGGCTGAGTGACCCTTCCTTTCCCCAGGGTGAGTGGGATAGCATGGTGCTGTCAGTGATGTGAGCTGTGCTAAGGGAAGGTGGGGAAATAAACTTATATGGGCTTAAGACTGAGGAGGAAGAAACCCCCTCAATGACCATGGCTCCCTGGTGAAAGACTAAGCATGGCAATTTCATTTAATTCCCCTCACCACCCTGACCTGCCCTTCTGTGCACACACATCTGGGACCTCTGGGGGAAGTGGGACACAGCTTATGTTGCAGCCTCCTTGAGCCCTCGAAGTGTGGGACTAACCTAGAGCTAAGAGTGGAGAATAAGACTGGATAGGAAGGATGTGATCTTTAAAATAATTTCCACAACATGACTATTGAGGGGGTTTTGTATTTCAGAATGTGGACTGTAAAAACTGTGAGCACATCAGTTGCACCATCAGTGCTTTGTTTGTACCACATGTATGTCAAGGTCTTTTTGTCTATGACAGGCTTTTAAGGATAATCAACGGTGGGAAGGGTGGGCAGATCCCTCGGTGATCCCTGGCACAGTGACATTGTGAGTTACCATCTGCTAGTGTTTCTCTGCAGGTGGACAGGGGTGATAGCAGAAGACTAGGAAGGCAGAGCTTGTGTCAAGTCTGCCAGCTGATTGTGTGAATTTGTTTTATTTTATTTTATTTTACAAGCAGTTTGGATGATGGAGACTTGCTGAAAACCTGAGAAAGGGGAAAAGAGAGGTTTTTACTGTGGTCTTGCTGTCAGGCTTGGCAAACTTTTGTATGGAGAGGAGGCAGCAGAGGTGCTGGTGTGTCACACTGTTAGCCAAAAACTTGACAAGGATAAAGAAAAGAGGCAGCCCCTGAAGTAGTCCAAGAAGAGGTGAAACCTTGGTTAAAAACTGAGATTTGCTGCAATGTGGTTTCAGTCTCTGGTTAGTCTGAGGAGATCATAGATCTCAAGTTTTCATTTCTTTTTGTGATTTGATTGAGTCCTGGTGTTCAGTCTTT